>JANHGL010019167.1:0-19890 GCA_024611195.1 Ceyx melanurus | reverse complement strand
TCCGTGGCGTGTCGAGGGGTGCGCGGCGCGGCGTTCGCGGGGGCGGGGCGGCGGCGGCCCAAAGGGAGGAGGGGGTTGGCAGGAGGGGGCAGGGTTCAAGTTGTTTCCTTTCTGCTGAGAGCTACCCATGATGAGCAGAGTCCTTCTCTCCCTCATGCCAGCTGCCAGCATCTCTGGGAGTGAGCAGGAGGCCTTGAGGCTGACGGGGGTGGGGGATCAAATCAAGTGTGGCTGTTTGGCCTCTCCCCCTGTAGAGGTTAAGGACCAGTTATCTTCTTTTTCCCTTGGATAACTAGTGACAGCCTTTCACTGCTGTCTCTTCAGTTCCCTAACTCTTGACTTCTAAGCTGCATCCCCGCAGTCCTTGTGGTAACCCCCTTGCCAGGGGACTGGCTGGCGTCACCCACCTACTCTAAATTGGTGCCAGGGTGTGTGGAAGGAGTGTGCTGGAGCTCTGGAGTGATGAATGAGAGCATCTCTGCCTCCCATGAGTGAAAAGGAGCATTGCCTTGTCTCTTCTCTCCACTGATTATATTAGAGATGTTTTCCCCACTACCCCCTGCTTCCAACTCAGTTAATAACTGTGCCAGTGTCCATCTGAAGAACTACAGAAAGGGAAGAGACTGGTTTGAGTGGGAGTTTCATGCCAAACACACAAGCTGTGACTGTGCACAGGGGCTCTGTGGTTGTACTTGTTTTCAAGCACCCTTTCTCAAGGGGCTTGTGAAGGCCAGAGGGCTCCTAGACCACAGCAACACAGCTGCAGTGAACTGTATGACTCCCCTCAGTTCCCCTCCTCAGCTGGATTTTGCCATAATACCAGGAGAGAAAAGGGCTGATGGGGGTCTGTGCTGCAGTTGCTGGTTTGCAGGTGAGATGTTGGTGGTGTCACTGCTGTGAATGTGTCACAGCCCTCAAAATCATTCCTTGCTGCTTTGTCTTTCTACGTTGTTTTGTTGGTTTTTTTTTAATTTCTCTATCTTATTTATCAAACTTATTTATTGTTGAAAATATGGTATTTGTATAAACTCTGCTGACTGGTTGCACCAAGGGGACAGGAGGTGCCTTTGGGCCTCCCTTACTGTCCATGTCCAATGTTGATGTTCTTACACTCGCCGTGTCTGTATATAATAAAGTGTGAGTGTAGGCTGGAAATGGCCTCCTTCTCTTGCTTGTGATCCCATTGAGAGGAAAATGGCTTAGATGAAGGGCATGGCAAGACTTTTCCTCACTCAAGGGGGTGCTGCTGGGTGGATAATGTCTCATGAACAGTGTCTTTGAGCTGCTGTTTGCTGCTGTCTCATAATGGGCTCTTGGACTGGAGTCGAGCGTGGCGGTGGCCAGTGGGGTGTAGGGTGCAGAGTCCATCCAGAGCAATTGGAGCAGTGAGTGCTGTGGTCTTTGCCAGCTGCCTTCACATTTCACAGCATTTCCTGCTGCAGAATGGTGACTCCACCTGGAGTCTGCCTGCTGCTAGCCAGGTAGACTCAATGATTCACGTGGCCCTTTGCAGCAGTGTCCAGCCCTGCTGGGTAGGGGTGAGGTGCCATCTCTGTCACCCATGTGTAGCTTGCAGAGGGCAGAGAACTGCTCAGGTAGGGTTTTGCTGTGACCCTTCTCAACTATGCCAAGCTTTGAGTGAGGGAAAGGTGGATGTCACCGTATCACTAGAAGTGAAGTTCCCTGGATTGTAGTTTGCCTTGTATCTGGCTGTGGTTCTGGCCAGAAGGCAGAAAAGAGATTGGGTGAGAAGAGTTTGAAACCACTGGAATGTATTTTGCTTCCCTTTCTCCCACAGGAGCTGCATCCTGCCCTTTGTCTGTTAGTCCCCTTTAACAGCTGTTGATGGCAACTAAGCATCACATCTCGGCCTAAGCTGGTGCTGTGTCACCTCACTTGGCAGAACTAGATGATACTGACTGGCCTCAGAGTAATGCCAGGTGCTGCATTGTCTTGTCAATTTTATTTATTTTTTTTTTTACTCTTATCATACCTTAGGAAACAGCCCTCTAAAATCGAAGATCCAAATTGCTCTCTGAAGACTGCTTGTCATCTTAATTTGTCCCTTTTGTCTGCATTTGTCTCTCCTTTTTGTTTGTCCAGTTTCCAATGAAGACAACCAGAGAAGTGGCACTATGTTAATGAGCACCTGACCACCACTTGGCATCATCAAACGGAGCAAGATCAAGACTTAATGTGTCTGCTAACTCTGTCTGCCTGGTCGGGATACCCAGACCCTGACTTGTTTGTCAGAGCTCACTGAGAGAAGCTCTCACACTGCACTTGTGGCCAGTTGCACAGGCTGAGTTGGTTCCATGTGCACATGCAGAGGAGATGGTGCAAGAGCATCCCCAGGACAGGCCTTCCTTTTTTCTGAGGTGCTTTGAGAGTCAGTGCTTCTCTGCCTCATTTGCTCTGTCCTTTCTATCTCTTCCAGCCAACAGATGAGAAGTTGGAGGCTGTGGATTCCCAGGTTGGCACACTGGGAAACAGAAGGGAGTCCAGTAGCTAACTGGAGAGTTATAACCTGTTGTTTGAGCCCTCTCCAAAGAGAGAATTCCTCCTCTGGGTGACAAATGGTGATCCTGCAGAGCAGGCTTTCTTCTTCACATGGCTGCTGCTGAAAACAGTTCAGCAGAGGTGATGGTTGATCCCTATCTCTTAAGACCACGTCGCTCCTTTTGATCTGGTGCACCTCTCGCTGAGGGCTTTGCTGTGAAGCAGATCTGGGTGGACTTGGAGCAGAAGGGAAATAAGCTTTACCTGGCCCTGCCTTGGTTGTTCATGTAGGTGAGGGCACCGGGGCCTGTGTCCTGCAAATGCTTCCTCTCCCCAGCAGTGGAAGCAGAAGGTTAAGTGCTGCCTCTAGCCACAGGGCTGCTCTTGTTTTGAATGGTCACTAGAGCAACACTATGTGTCTACAGGTCTGCCAGGCTTTGGTTCTTTGTGGCTTCTCTCTGCTACCATTGCTCCTGCACATAATGAAGGTGAGCATAAGCAGATATCATTAGAAAACTAGAGTGGAAGGGTCCCTTAGGGACAGTGATTTCTCCATCCAAGCCCTTCAGACATCTGTTCAACCACTGACACGAAGGGTTCTGTGATCCTCATGGGGGTCAGGCCTTGATGCCCTCTGGCGTGGGTCTGGTGGGAGAGCACATCTGCTGATGAAACTGAAAAAGGTCGTGGGTCCTCCATGTCTGGGCTGATTTCTTCTCATATAAAGCACTTTTTTTCTCGGGTTGAGTGTTCAGGGAAGCAGTGCAGTGGCCAAGGAGTGCAAGGCTCTGGAGAGCAGAGCTGTGACAGCCCGTGGGAGTGTGGAGCAGACGGGAAGCCCAGCTTGGTTTAGTGTAGGGAAGGGTATTTATCTTCACCTTCAGAAAACTGCATCCTTCTTTCCTGCTGTGCAGTAGAGACAACACCCAGGTGGGTGGCAGTAATTCTGCTACCCCAGAAGCCCTGTATCCTCCATCCGTGTGGTTACTGTGGCAACTGCTGGCTGGATGATGTAAGCAGCAACCTGCAGAGCATCGCCTGCTCTGGGCAAGGCCCAGGGAGAAGCTGGGGGTGCCTGTGTTTCCCTGGCTGGGGGAGAGGCAACTTCAGCTTGACTCCCAGACTCCAGCCATCCTTGGGCACAGGTGGGTGGAGGAGGCAGAGTGCTGCAAAAGGTCCCTCTGGGCTCTTGGGATCTCGGGCAACACTGCGAAGGGTCAGGTCCAAATAGATGAGCCTGCTTCCATGAGAAATTATCCCTTGAGCCAGAGTGGGCCAAGTCATACTGCTTTCATGTGTCCAGTGTTCATGATTTGATGGCAGGTAACTTGGGAGCAGTTTGTGAGTGCTCTTCCATGCCTGTCTGCTGCTTTGTGACCTCTGGCCAGGCTAATCTCATCGGCCTGACTTCGAGGCACTGAGGCTTTGGCAACCTGATGTCCCCTGCTTTGAAATGTTCATCATGCTGCTGTTTTCTTGGGATGTGCTTCCTCTGATCCTTCTCAAGCATACTGCTTTTGTCCCTTTGCCAGAAACACAGAATGGTTGAGATTGGAAGGGACCTCTGGAGGTCATTTGGTCCAGCCCCCCTGCTGTGCCAGCAGCCCAGGACTGCATCCAGATGACTTCTGACTCTCTCCAAGGTTGGAGTCTCCACAACTTCTCTGGTCAGGTGGGCCATTTCTCAGACACCTGCACAGTAAATTGCTTCCTGATGGTCAGAGGGAACCTCCCATGTTTCAGTTTATGCCCATCGCCTCTGGCCCTGTTGCTGGGCATCACTGAGAAGGCCTCACTGGACTCCATCTTCTTTGCACTCTCCCTTCAGGTATACACATTTTATACCCGTTGACAAGGTTCCCCAATCTTTTTGTTCTCCAGGCTGAACAGACCCAGCACTCTCAGCCTTTCCTTCTAGAAGAGATCAGTCAGTCCTTTAATCATCTTTGTGATTGGTCCCTGGACCCTCTCCAGTAGTTCCCTGTCTCTCTTGTACTGGGGAGCCCAAAACTGAACACATTACTCCAGGTGTGGCCTCAACAGTGTTCAGTGGAGGGAATGATCAACTCCCTCAACTTGCTGGCAACACTCTTATTAAGTCATTCCAGGATACTGTTATCATTTTCTCTGCAAGAGCATATTGCTGATTCATGATCAACTTGGTGTCCAGCAGGACCCCAGGTCCTTTTCTTTCTGCCGAGCTATTTTCCAGCTAAGTGGTTCCAGCATTTCATGGGGTTATTCCTTCCCTGGTGCAGGACTTTGTGTTCCTCCTCATTGAACTTCACAAGATTCCTGCCAGCCCGTTTCTCCAGCCTGTCGATGTCCCTCTGAATGGCATCACAGCCCTCTGGTATAGCAGACACTCCTCCCAGTTTTGTGTCATCAGCAACCTGCTGAGGGTACACTCTTACTTATCATCCAGATCATTAATGAAGATACTAAACAGACCCAGTATTGATTCCTGGGCTACATTGCTAGTTATTGGCCTCCAATTAGACTTTATGCCACTGATCACCACCCTCTGGGCCCAGCAGACAGTTCTCATTTCAGTTCACTGCTTCCTCACCCAGCCAGTAATTCCATTTGTTTCTTATATGAGCATCTGATGGGAGACATTTCAAAGATGTTATTGAAGTCAGGGTAGACAATTTCCACTGCTCTCTTCTCCTCTACCAAGCCAGCCATTTCAACATAGAAGTTTGTTAAGTTGGTCAAGTGACTGTCACTTCAGGAAGGCAACAAATGGGCCCAAAGATACCAACGGGTGAGTAGATGCCTTTAATATGATGAACTAATGGTCATCCTGTCTGGGAAGTTGTTGGTGTTCAGCCACATGGCATGGTAAAAGAATGGGAGGATCTGGAAAGTGTTGGGACTGGCAGGACAGAGGAGGTTTTTTTGCATGGGAAAGTGCCTCCAGAGCCAAGAAAGGATCATGATCCTAGGAACTCGATACTTGCCCAACCTGATGTGAGAGGCCCCTCTGCCAAGGCAGGCAGTGCTGGCACCACCCTGTCCTGCAGCAGCTGGAGCAGGGAGGAGGAGGAGAAGGTGAGCAGCAGCAGCAGCAGCCTGTTACTGCCTGCCCTGGGGAGGCAGCTAGTGTTTGCTGTTCCCCCAGCACTGGTGTGGGTAGAGGTGCCCCTCTGCTGCCCAGCTTCCTTCTCATTCCTTACTCAAGGCATTGCCTCCTCCACCCCGTAACATGGCCTTTGCCATCCTCATGTCATTACCCATTTTTTCCCTTCTTCTTTGCTGCCTCATTTGCTCTATGGACTCTGACCCCAGCAAACTCCCCAGGCAGCCCAGGAGACTTGTGTGGCTATGCACGTGCAGGAACCACTACTGTGTTGTTGGGATTTGCCTGCCTGGGAATTGTGTGCAGCTAATGTGTTGGAAGTGCTCCTGGCAGACAAGGTGTTTGTCACTCCTTGTAATTTCTGGGAGATACTGAACAGATGAACCTTCTGAGACTAATTAAAAGCCACTACAACTCCACCAGCTTGGAGAGTTATACTGGTCTTTGTAGCTTCAGTATACCACTGCAGCAAAGCAGTGTCAGCTCTGCAAGCCTTCAGCACGGAGAGAAGGGAGACGATACCAGAAACATTCCCAGATCACAGGGCAGCTGCCTGCCAGGATCCAGGTTGTTCTGCCCCGTGGTGTAGCCTGCTAGATGTGCAGCTGCAGCAACTAGCAGTTTCCACTCTGTAAATAGAATATTTTGCTGAGCACTGAGATGCTCTCTTCACTTGTTACGGATGAGAGAAATTTGTCCTTTAAATGGAAACCGTTGTCCATCAGGTTGCCTGAAGACCTGTGCCAGCCTTTGTGCTTCCCAGCCCTTGCTGAACTTCTAGCCTGGCTCCTACAGAAACTGCACAGGTTAAAATTTGGGGACAGGAATTGCTTCCCTACCTGACCTGTTTCAAGTAGCCTGAAACAACTCAGATATGTTTTTGTGTTTATTCCAGGTGCTCTCCTCTGTTGTGCTACAGCTGTCTGTGTGCAAGTTAAATAGTTTGTCTCTGCAGCATGGATGCTGGATGAAAATGAGACTTCATGGGCTATAGATCTGAGATTTCCCACCTGCCAAGATAACAAAGGTTGTGGCCCTGGAACATGAAACAGAAGTGTTCCTGACTTGGTGTCCTTCTCTAGCCTAAGAGGCTGTCAATTCAGCTAACTTGGAGCAGAGCCTGGGAGTGGTGTGGAGCAGTGCCAGTCCCCGTTAGTGAACTCACAAAGTCTGAAGGTGGAGGTGTGAAGAACATCAATATGCTCCCATTCAGTGTTTCAGTATAACTAGGGTACTGCCACAGCCTTGGTAACCTGCAGACTGACATGTCTCATGAGATGGAGTGGCCATACTCCTCTACTGCAAAGCAGAGGCTGGTTTTAGATGGAGCTTCCCTATGCTCACTGCCTTTTAATAGATCCACCACAGTCTCATTAGTTGCCTCACCTCAGCAATTTCAGAGGTGAAAGGACCTGTGTCATTGAGCAATCTCACGCTGTGTTTTACTCCTCGTTGTGGTTTAGGGTCAGGGCAACCCCTAGGACCTATAACAGATGCTCTCTGTTAACCCTCCTCCCTCCCCAAAGGGGAAGAGAAAGGGAATAAGGGAGAGAGACTTAGAGATTAGAAAAGGAAACTAGAGCAGCTTTAATTAAAATAATAATAAAAATGGAATAAATAAAAATATATACAAAACCAGTATCGTATTCAACCCCCCCCCAGTGGCACTTACACCACCATTTTGCCACTGATGCTGTGGGGCAGGCACCAAGAGAGTCCCAGACTGGGCCCAGCAGCAGATGGGAGCTGAGTTCAGGAGCTGGATTCTGGTACTGGATTTAGGAATACACAGGTCAGGATCAAAGTCTGAATAGAGAGTCCTCCTCAGAAGCCAACCATTGAAAAAGAGAGGAATAAGATAGAAGAAAGACCAAGACAAGAATCTTGACCCTCATGATCCCTCAGCTTTATACCAAATATGACATCTATGGGCTGAATACCTCACTGGCCAGTTTAGGGTCACCTGTTCTGTCCACTCCTCCCTGCAGGTGCGGCCTGTCACTTTCTGCATCCCACAATGAGATGCACAAGATGCAGCAGTGGCCTTGGTCTGCACACCAATCATTGGTACTAGCTCTAAACACGGGGTGTTATCACTGCCAGAAGCAGACACTGCCTGTGAAACAGGCTGCTAACTTCAGACAGGGCAGTTAGTTAGAAGAACTGAGCTGAAAAGTAAAATCACTGAACAGAATTTGTTCTGTTCTTACCCAAACCAGGACACTCCTGTTTGGCCACGCGCAGCTCTAAATGCCCTTGAGCCAATGTTGCTGGAAATCTACCTGTTGGTGTAGGTTTTTGAGCTGCTTTCTTCTCAGTTATCTGTTTAGTCAGCCTGAAGTGAAGGATGCTTAAGAGAACTCTCCACAGAAATGGTCTTCTTCATACCAAATATCAGTCACTTGCTAATGGCCCAGTGGCAGCAGCAACGTGGCCCTTCCTACTGGAGCACACTTGTTCCTCCAGTCAGTCAGGTGTGGAGGTGAGTGGTCATTGCAAACAGCACAAGGTCCTGGCTGGCACATCTGTGAAGTGTCAGGATCTGAGGCAGACCCACAGGTGCTGCTCTCTGATGCAATACAAAACTGCTACTACTTGTAGATGTGAGGTAAGCTTTCCAGCCCTCCAGCAGTGAGACACAAACTGCTGCAGGACTATCTGCCTGATCCCTGTAGTAATTTAGGAAGAGGTGCAAATTCCTGGAAAAGGAGTCTAAGAGTTACCCTGGGATGACTTCTCACAGCAAACCTCCAAGATCAGCAACATGGAGTCATCCTGTTCCCTTCCTGAATTTCCTCCACTTGCAAAGCAGAGCAGTAAGGCACCTGCAAATAATCATCCTTACGTGTTCCTTGTCTCTTGAACCTTGATGCTCTGGCAGTTGCAATAAGTAAATTAGATATGTCTAGTAAGTAATGTTTTGGGCTCTCATTCTCCCAGACCATTGCTCTTTAGGCTGAAAATGAATCTAGAAGTAAGAGGTTTCTGCCTTTTGTTCTCATTATGCTAGCTAGAGTGAATTGACACCAGATTTCTCTTTTACAATATTCATGTCAAATTTTCTCTTTCTTTTTTCCTTTCTACTGCAGCTACTATGGGCTCTGCTGCCTGTCAGATCCTTATACACATGGTGTGTGAGCTCTGAATCCCCACCACCACACACCCCACCAAGATCAGTGGTTACTCTGTCACAGGATCATAAGATGGTAAGGGTTGGAAGGGACCCCTGGAGATCCTCAAGTCCAGCCCCCCTGCCAGAGCAGGATTGCCCAGGGTAGGCCACAAGGGAGGTAAGCCACAAGATTCAGGCAGGTTTTGAAAGTCTCTAGAGAAGGAGACTCCACAACCTCTCTGGGCAGCCTGTTCCAGGGCTCCACAGCCGGGTGATCCATTACTAGGCACAGTAAGAGGGAAAAAAGAAACTCTATAGAAAGAAGTGCAGTTGAAACTGTTTTCCAGCAAACCTCACTTTTTCTGTTGCCTAAACCTCCTGTCTGTCTGTCCCTTAGGAGAAGGAAAGGACTGTGGGGTTCCACATCAGAGTTGCTCCATAGCTCTGCAAACCCAAGGTAAACTGGTGCTGCCTGCAAAAACCGCTGTTATTTTCACACTGTCTGAGTGACAGGAATACTTTCACAAGAGAGGAGACTGTGCCATCAGGGACAAACAGGTGAAGGTTGGAGACCTGGGTGGGATGTTCCAGGGTGTCACCCCGAGCTCATGCACAGAAATATAGGTGGATAAATGGCAGCTGTCTGGGAAAAGTCTGAAGTCCTGTCCCTTCACACATTCAAACCTAGCTTTCCTCTGAGTTGCTGGAGGAGGGCTGGAAATCTAGATTTATAACCACGGACAGCTTTGGCTGTTCTTCAGGCATCATCTTCTTTCACTGGCTGTTGTCAACACCAACAGTAGGGGCCCCTAACTACTGCAGGCACCGTGTGTGCTGGCAGCCACCCCACAGCTGCAGCTCCTGCTCCAGAGACGCTTCTCATCACAGCTCAGCCCTGCATCCCCCCCATGGCTCCAGTAACACAAGCGTCTGTGCTCAGGAGAGCCTGGCTGCTGGCGAGCACAGGCTGTGTCCTGGAGAGCAAACAGCACACAGAGTGGCTGGCAGCCCTACAGTCAGTGTCCAAGTCACGGCTCCCTTTGTGCACGCCTGATCAGCTCCTCCTGGGCTGGGCTGTGCTCTGCTGTTGCTTGGCATCTTCTGTCACTCTTCCAGTTGCTTCTAGCGGGCCCATGCCCTCCGTCTATGCTTTATAGTTTCAATGCTGTGGATGTATGTTGTCCAGCCTACATATCATCCTCCCTTCAATAGCTGTCTTACGCAGCTCTTTGTCATTCCTTGATGAACACCAGACACCCTGATCATTGCTTTACTCACTGTTCCAGCAGCTGCACCACCACAGCAATCACATTTTCTATTTTCCAGGCCTGTAGCGTATTTTTTTTGGCCTATCCAAGTCAAAGTGAAGGAGGAACTGATCTTTTTAGGCACTGCTGTAAAACCCTTAGAAGTGATTTCAGATACCTAACTCTCTATGATTCAGACTTGAAGTCTGGAGCAGTAAGACAAGGAAGGTGGCCATCTATCCACAGTGAGCCCTCAGCAACCCCACCTGGCAGATGCAGCAATCCAAAACCCACGTGCAGCACCCATTACCAGACCCACGTGGAAGGCAGTTATTGATCCAGGCTGGGTGAGTAGGCAGATTTCACAGCACAGCTGGGCAGTGCTCCCTGTCCTCTGCAGCTACACAGGCTTGGCCAGGCAGGGAGAAGGAGAGCAGCTAGGACTGTGGTTGCACAACGCTGGGAAGCTGCATGTACGAAGCCTTGCTGTTGTCATGTCAGCTCTCCCCTTCACCCCAGCTCATCTGCTGGTGCCTGCCTGGATTGCCCCTGAATTGGAAGGGGCAGGAGGCCACAGATGCTGAGCCAGAGCAAGGCGGCCACCATGCCAGTGAGGTTGCCACCACAGTGTGCCCAGCCAGTCCAGCCCCAGGAGAGCCAGAGCTGTGGACAGATTGCCCACAGGCACAGTCAGCAGCACAGTCAGCCTTGGCATCCTATTCCAGTTCGGAGGGAGAGCTCTCTGCTCTTCTGCAGGCAGAGCTGAAACACACCAGCTGGGCGAAGGTGTGCTGGAGAGCTGGGGCCTGTTGGTGCTTGTCCTGGTTGCAGACTGAGGAGGCCAGGCACTCAGTCTACTCGCATCTGGTGTACCATTGAGATGCTACCACCAGCAGGACCCTGGTGAGCCACCTTCACAGGGTGCCAGGGAGAGGCAGGGCTTCCTTCAGGCACCCAGTTTTACCCTGATAACAGCTGGTGTGCCAGCATTCTGCAAAACATCCCCTTGAAACTGCTCAGCAGGGGTGGAGAGGGGTAATGATGAGGAAGCACAGAGCTGGGGAGGGTGCTGTGGCTACTGAAAAAGAGTGGTGAGTGTTGGTGTGCCCTGAGCATGCTCCTGCCTTAGCTCAATGGAGGCAGGAGCATCACCCAGGGGAGGAGATGCCTTGTGAGGTCCCAGGAGTCCCATTCTCAACCCAAGGCACCTTTTGCTTGCCCACCATCCTTTCCCTCTGTTAAGGGCAGCTCTGACTCCAACTCTTGTGCCACACACCTAAGCCTGTATTCCCGTAAGTTCTGCTGATGCTGCTGAGTCCTGGTCCATGGTATTCCAGTGCTGGGTGATTCTCCTTAGTGGAACTTATAGTGTTTCCAGAAGCGTGAGCTTTACAACTCAGAAGGCTGAAAAGACATTGCATTCAAAGAGTAAGTACAAAAAGAAGTGCATTCCACATTTTGGCCTCTTGGAGGTACCAAAGAGTATCTCATCTTTAGAAACAGAATATTTAAAACAAAACAAAACAAAACAAAAAAAAAAGACAGAAGCTTGTCTGTGAACTGTAGTGCATGTCCTGCTTTTTGCCTTCCCCTGGGATTCATCCTTCCTTGCCTACTGGAGGTACCCACACTGATGAGGCTCTGCTAGGCTGGGCTGAGATGCCCTTCCCTGGATGCTCAGGACAGAAGGATGCCCTGCAAACACACAGGGGTGTTATTCTGCCTTCAGAAGACATACACTGGGCAAAGGAAAATGAAAAAGGAAACCTTTCTGAGCCATTTGCAAGTCTCCTCTGAAGAGGGTGAGCACATGGGCAAATTATTAGGCTGGAATTAGGAGACCTTGGTTCTGAGGACAAGGTTTTAGCATAATTTCCATGGACCTTTTGCCTGATGTGCATTGGGACCATACCTCAGACCAAGAAAAGCCTAAAGCCCCAGGAAAATTAATAAAGAGAGGTTGGCATAATACCACAGACTTTCCTTTGACTGCAATCCAAACATGAGGTGTGATGGCTTTTCAGCATTAGTCATTGTTCTTCAGGAAAATAGAGTCTTTTTGCAAACCATGTTCTTCCCATGACAGATAGCAGCCTTACAGGCACTACAATCCACCTTCTGGCCTTCACCCAGATCCCTTTATGTGATCAACAGGCCTGGGGAGTTTTGGGAGCAGATGGCTGGAGACACCTGACAGCTGCTCCTCTAGCATCCCACGGTCCCGTGCAGCTACATCCAGCCTAATCAAGTGATTGCAGTGACCTGGCCCGCCTCTCCCTCCAGCCTCTGAAACCACCCTTTCCAACCCCATTGCATTCAGTGAACCAGTCCCAGTACAGACCTTGAACTTGCTTAGCCCACAATACCTGCAGGGCCCAGGAGCAACAGGTTTGCTGTTCTCAAAAGACAGAGTTGCTCCAAAGCAAGAAAGGCTGCTGTTGGTTCATCCCTTCTTGTGCCTTTGTGCCTTTAACAGCTTGTATGTAGTACCTAGAGGTCCTCTCAGTCCAGGTTAGCTCACACAGCTTCTCTGGCCCATCTTGGGAACTTGAGGTGTTTTTCAGGAAGCCTCAGCCTGATGGACATTGCACAATACAGAAGAAGTGAAGGTTGGTGGTCCATGATACAAGACCCCTCTAGCACAGCACCCTGTCCTGCCCGAGGGCTGCCCCAGAACATCAGTCCAGGATTCTATGTTCTGATTCATGTCCAGGGCTGTGCTTGGAGGGTCTGAGCAGCAAGGACAGACACACTGGTCTTGGTGCTTCTTGGAGGGTCCTGCCTGGGCCCAGTGATGTCAACTGGCTCCCTTGCCCTGAGTGGTCCCTGAAGGCAGCCAGTAATCCTCAGGCAGAGGGGCAGGAAACAGGTAGCCCATGACATGTGTCTAGGCAGCCTGGCACCAGGGTTGGGGGCGGTCAGCCTCATTTCCCAGCAGGACATAGGGCTGGCACTGGTGTGACAGGCTCCCAGTGCAACCAAACAGCGGGAGGAGATGGGATGTGAGCACAGCAGCAGCAGAGGTCCTGCATGGGCCCCCATCTGCTCCCCAGCCCACCATCTGCTTCACAAGGCTGCTGCATGACTCAGTCTACACACGGGCTGTAGCAAGCTCAGCAGAAGGTGCTCTGGCCAGAGAGATTTCTGGGAGGTGCCAGGTGCTGTCTGTGGTTTCCCTGTCATGCACGGGCTCCACGCAGGGCTGGGGGAAGGAAGGGAGTGGGTAGCAATGAAGTGGTGAAGAATTTGAAGGAAGGTCAACAAAGACAGCCTGAGAAATGAAGCAAGTAATAAAATCCCAGAGAAAAAAAATTGCTCTGCACCCAGCCAGACCTCTCCTGGATACCAAAAAGGCATCGTTGGCTCAGAGGCAGGCAGTCATAAACCCAGGCAGAGACTTCACAGGGAGGGAAGGTTTTACCTGTCAAGCAAGTTCAGGAGTTCCTTCGCCCACCAGCTGGGAGTGTTGAGCACAGTGGGGAGATGAGGCAGGCAGTCCTCCCACTGCTGCCTTCGTCCCAACAGAGGAGGAGGAAGAGGAGAGGGGGAGCAGCAGCCCTGTTTCCTCTGTGGCAGCCAAGCCAAGAGAATGGCTGGCCCATTTGGAGAGGGTATCAAACCCTAAGGAAGGTGGGGTGGATGTCTGGACCAAGTAGGGTTACATCTTCTCATTGGTGGGGAGCCAGCTAGGGAAGGCTTAGTGCCTTCACAGCTTTTGACAGGCTGATTGTGCTTTTTGCCACCTTCCTTGCACTCAGACCTTCACAGGTAGAGAAGTGGTCCTTTCCATTTGTAGGACTGTCTCCCAGATTCCCTACCTCACTGGCCCAAACTTTCTTCTAGCCACTTCTTTGCCTCCTGCACCACTCATCCCTGCTCATGGGTGCAGGTCCTCCTCAACTTGCACAGCAGGTAAAACCTTCCCTGCCCACAAAGCTGAGCTTGTACCCCCAGGGCAGCTGAACAAAGCACTCCGTGGGGCAAGGCCCTGCTCTGCTTTCTGCTGCTTTTCCTTCCCTCTCCCCCAAAATAAGCAGACTGCCACGAAGGGAGACAAATGCCTTTGTTTTCAAAGTGGGAAGAACTGTCAGAATGGCATGTCTCCCTGCATCTCATCAGGGGTTAGACAAGTCCCCAGGGGCCACGGAGAGCCCTGCCACAAAGCACAAGTCATTGCTGACAGTGCTATTGTTAAGAAGGGGTGTATTTAGGGAGGACTGGGGCTTTTGCCCCCTCTTTGTTTCTCTGCAGAAAAGTCATGGCTGTTGCCTGCTTGCCCATGGAGACTTCCCTCCCCAACAGCTCTTGTTCTGAGCAGACACCAGGTTGGCACACACCAAGGGATGTACAGTGAGGCTTCTGTTTCTGGACCTCTCCACGGGCTCCTGGGCTGGCAGGCACCCCATGGGGTGCCACAACTGAGCTTTAAAGAAGTGGCCTTTTCTTCAGGCTGCCCATCACCAAGCACATGCCACTCAAACCCAACATCTGGACATAGCAGTGCACCTTGGTTTGCCCCTTCCAGGAGCTCTTGGTCAGCAGAGCCAGTGAAACAAGCCCAGGATGCTCAGCCTGCCTGGGTTGGGGATGCCTTGCCTAGAGCTTGGCTTAGGGTTGATTCTGCAAAAGACCTGTCCCACTCAGTGGAACTTTACACACAGCAGATCCTGTAGGGACATTACTTTCATGCTAAGTTTACCTCCTTATCATGGTCCTGACCTGGGGACTTCTCCCATCTTCCCTTTAAAAGGGAAGAGATGCATTAACTTAGAGCTTGAACCTGCCTAACTAAATATAGCCAGTGCAGTGGCCAAAAGGATCTCCCTGATCTTCCCTTTTCAGTTTGGTGGGAATGGAAATGAAGCACCATGGCTGTTACCTGCTTCTGGAGCAAATGCCTGAAGGCCTGGAGGCTGGTACCTCTCAGATGTCTGGAGTATTTGAAGCTGCACCAGAAAACTCTTAGGCTGTAGGACTTAAGGCCATGGATCTCTGGGGTGAACAGGTGTGAACAAGCTTGCCTCCCTTCTTCCAAGCCACTCAGCTCCACTGGGATGTTAGCTGATCTCTGGCTTTCTTAATGAAAAATTAGATGGTGTTTTTTTAGGAAAAAGGCTAAGGAGCCCAGGGCAGAAGAGAGGTAGAGTGTATCTGTGCTGCCTGTGCCTAGAGAAGGGGACCTAGGAGATCCCAAGTGTGTGCCATAAAGTGTGAACAGCTGACACTTGGACTGGGCAGAGTGCCTGAAGCTGGCTCTTTCTGAGCACTGCAGGCAGGCAAAGCCGAGCTTTGGCATCAGTGAGGAGCAGAGGAAGCCAAGAGAAACCAAAGGTGAGCAAGAACAAGCTCTTGGGTGGGATGTGATAGATGGATGATGGATGGATGGATGTGCTTGGTGGCAGGGGTAGCGATGGCTCTGCAAAGGTGTTCCTTGGAGAGATCCACTTGCAAAAACTCCCAAAAGAGAGACACATCCTCACCATAGCAGTGGGGTGCCCGCCAGCCCCAGAGGGTGCCTGGGCCTCCTTTGCAAGGGGGTGGGAACCAACAGCTTCACAGGGGATGACACATCCCAGCACTTCCCACTGCCTCCAAACCATGATAGCATCAGAGAGGAGTGTCCTGTGCTTTCAATCCCCAAATAGTATGAGCCTGCGGGGAGGGAGGGAGCCAAGCCCTGCCAAAACACACTCCCATTCCAGCAGCCGATCCCAGTGGATAACAGACAGCTTGCTGGTGAGAGGGTAAGTGTTCCAGCTGGCTGTAAGGTGGCAGGTAGCAGCTGCCTAACAGTACTAACTATCTGGGGCAACAAGTGAGGGATGGCAAATGCAGTTGAAACCCTTGAGGGAGTTTGGGGGGAGGGTCCCCAGTCAAGAATTGGAGGGGAGTGCCAGTGCTGCATTGGGATTTGAGGCAGAAGGATGTGTCTCTGCTGGGGAATGATAAGCTGTGCCGCCTGTAGGACCCCAAGGGAGGGCAGGAGCCTGTCCACACAAGGCATTTCTCTTTTCTCCAGCTCCTGCTGCCCTTGCAAAGGCCAAGCTGGCCTTTAGCCTGCCTTGGCTTCAGCTTGGCTGTGCTGATGCCTTGTGGTCCCATGTGCTTTGGAGGCTCTCCAGGCATGAGATGTGGCCCTAATGCTGGCTTCTGAGCTGGCTGCAGATGAACACATTTGCCAAAGCAGATGCAATGGCCCACGCAGGGTATATCTCAGTGTGAAAAACCTGATATGCTCCAGGCTCGCTGCCAGCTTCACCTCTGGAGGAGCTCTGATGCCATTTCTGCTGTGTGGAGACTAATAACACATCCCGCACCCTAGGTACAACTTTGCATGCACACACACAAAAAAAGGTGCCTGTAAAGCCTATTCAAGGCAACCCTTCTCTTCAGGATGATCATTCCAGACTGGTTTTTACACACACAACTTGCTGAAAAATGGCACACGGCTGAGTTTCGGTCTCAAGGGTGTTACAAGAGAATGTGCTTATATTCCATGAGCATACTTCTCTTAAGCACTGTTTCTTAGAAGAGCTGAAACCAACATCTGGATTGCTGTAACATGTTCAAACACAGCATCCATTTACAGTTTGCATATTAAGTACATCAAACAAGCGTCTGCCCGGCACTTCTTAAAAGTCACTTTTACATACAACAACCCCAGACAGGGAATGTGTTCCAGCAGGTCATTTCTAGGCTTGAAATAGGCTCAGTGGTAAGTTTCTAAGGTACAGCAAGGACACCAATTTGAGTATTACATCAGTGCAGGGCCAGTGGCCACAATCAGTTGGTAGCCTGCAGCCCTCCTGCTCCAGCACATCAGTGACAAAACATCTGACTTGCCCACATGGAGATGCATTTCCTTACCCTTGAACTCCCAGCACTAGACAGCAGCCCAGGAATATTCCTCAGTGACATGAACAACCCATGCTGCACCCCAACTCATTTTCTCTTCTACCTTTTCCTTTCTTCAGTTGATTCATATAAAGAAAATTGGACAATCACTCCACCCATCAGAAGCTGGAAATAAAAAAACCCTTCCAATTTCCTTTAAAAGAGCAAAATATCAGTTTCAAATTGAATGGCAGACTTATACAAGGTCCCTAATTATACTTTGCCTACAGGAGAACTTAAGCTTTACTCTATTCACCTTCCAGCTCTCCCAGGTCTGCTGTCCCCCTCTGGCTCTGCAGTGATTGCCTGACCTGCTGCAAGGCTTTTCCTAACCTGCATTTTCATCTCTTGGAAATCCTCTACATGCAGCAACCACCCAGTCCCAGCTGTGACACTGCCAGCAACCTCTGTGTCAAAACCAAGAATGTGTTCTAAAGCATCAGGCCATCCCTCCTTGATTTGCCTTTGCTGTGCTGCCCTGGGCAAAGTGCCTTTAAACTGGAATACAGATGGACTGAAGCCTTCCTGACCAGTCCTCACCTGGCTGGGATTAAAGATCCATTGACTCCACCACACCAGCCTCACAGTCAGGATCATTCTGGTCCAAGTTCATCGAAGGCTTGGCATTTTTTTGCTGTGTTGGCAGTATTTCTGGTACTGCCAGGTGGGGAGTCCTCCTACCTATCACCCAGGTGGAGGACCTAAGACAGTGGTGGTTCCTGATGTTCTTGCAGATTAGAAGGGCACGTGAACAGCTTGGGACAGCCATCTCCATAGGCTGATACAGGCTGCTCCATGTTGTCCACAGCCAACACCCAGCACCTGGCTCCCTCTCTGCCCTCCTAGCCAGGGTGCTGTGCCCATCCCACAGCCACAGGGATATCACCCCAGCTGACAGCCAGACCTTCCTCACTGTGCTAGGGGAGGGTTTACACTCCAAGAGTGAGACGAAGCCAAACACGAGTATCCAGAGGTGCAAGGGAGAAGGTGAGGATCGCAGATTTGAGGAGCTCCCAGGATGCATTTTGAGGTGTGTCTTAACACACCCCAGTGTCATTAGCATGTGCAGGAGTCATCCCCACTTCCCCAAGCTTTAACTTCAGGCTTGTCTGGCTAAATCACCTTGCCCAGGTACCCTTTGATAACATTTGCAGGATTATCTTCATCGCTGAGGAACATATTTCCATACTGATTTAATGAAAGCTGAGATTCTGGAGTCAGCAGGAGCTGGAACCTCACAGATGGCTCCTAATCCAGGAAATTGTATGTGGTTGGAAATGCTTCAGCAGGCAAAGCTTGGGAGATCCTGCCGTTGCTCATTCCAGGTGTAAGGCTCTGTGTCCAAGAGAGAATAAATCTGAGTTTAGCACACCTAATCCTGAATTTAAAAGCCACAGCCCACATAACACAAAGTGGCTGAACACTCTCCCAGTGGAACAACGATGCAAATCACTGAAGGAGTAATTGCAGATGAAATGGGTTTTTGCCCAGTGAAGAGAAATGTATACAGGTGGACTTTGATTATGTAGTCCATAGGCTTTCCAGTCAGGCCCTTTCCCTGTCCTTGAAGGTCATGACTCAGGATGCCCCATCTCTCACTGCATCCCTCACAAGGAGATTTGGGGAAAGAAGTTCCCTCTTTTCCTTCAGACACTTTCCTGACAGGATTGTTTATTTTTTGCTTCCCAAGGTATAATGCAGATCACTGACTCTCCCTGTAATACAAAGGACTTGTAATTTGATGCAGGAGAGATCTCCTGGTGAGGAATAGCCTGTCTGGAAGGGTGGAGGAAAAGGGACCTATGCCACTGCTGAGTTATCACACAGAAGGATAAGCCTATGCCACCAAAGTCTACTAAGATCTGTCCTCATCTTCCTCATCATCACCCTTTGCAGATCATATGGAGTAATAACCTACTGTCACATCCCCCAGCTGGCCAACATGCCACACATTGATAAGGAATGATATGGCAGAGGAATAATGCTGTGAATAGCCCTTCCAGTGTCTCCTTTGCGATGCTATCTACTCCCTTGTATCCATGACTTGATCTCTAATCTCCCCTTCCTTCCTGGGAGGAAGGTCCCTGAACAGGCATGATTTTAGGAGCTGGTGGGTGCTAAGTGCCCAGCTGCCAGAAACACTGCAGAAAACACAGGACCTACCCTGACCTTTTAAATGGCCTCTCCTATCTCCAGTTCTAAGTGAGCAAATATGTACACATTCCTTTCCCAGTACTTCTTGCAAAAGAACAGTCCCTCCTAGTCTGGCCCTGCAACCTGCTAGACCATGGCTCCAACAGCAGCTCATTTCCTTGAAGAGATGTCTGGAGTCCTTTGCGGGGTCTGGTCTCAAAAAATCTTGGATTTGAAAGGAATTAATTTAATCACACACACATCCCAAGCAGGGGGAATCTGGCTCTAGTTACTTTTTCCTCTATTGGTATGGAGCACTTCTCCTTGATCCACACCCTATGGAAATGAACAGGCTCAAGGGCTGAGGGAGGTTTCCATAGAGGGCAAGACAGAGCATGCATGTCAGAGCAGAGAAGCCCACTTTGGTCTTTACTCCAGCCTCCTTGTGCTGCAGAGTGATCAGAGACCTGGCCAAAGGCTGGAGCCTTTCCATGCCCTTCTGTTCTGGTTTCAGCTGGGATGAAGCTATTTTTCCTTCTTAATAGCTACAATAGTGTTGTGTTTTAGATTCATTATGGGAATTGGTATGAGAAGAATGATGATAATATGCTGATGTTTTTAGGTTTTGCTAGGAAATCAAGGACTTCTCAATTTCCCATGTATTGCAAGTATGAAAAAGCTGTGAAGGAGCATGGTCAGGACAGCTGACCAGAACTAATCAAATAGATATTCCATTCCACAGAACATCATGCCCACTATATAAACTGGGAGCAGCTGTCCAGGAGGGTCAATTGCTTCTTGGGGCCTGGCTGGGCATTGGTCAGTGGGTGGTGAGCAACTGCAGTGTGCATCACTTGTCTTCTCTTGGGTTTTATTTCTCTCTCGCTTCTTCTTTTATTGCTTTTAATTACAATTATTGTTAT
>JANHGL010019165.1:76684-88994 GCA_024611195.1 Ceyx melanurus | reverse complement strand
GTCTCCAGAGCAGGAGACTCCACAACCTCCCTGGGCAGCCCCTGCCAGGCTCTGCCACCCTCCCTGGGAACAAGTTGCTCCTGCTGGTTCCCCCAAACTTCTTGTGCTCCAACTGACTCCCATTGCCTCTTGTCCTGTTGGTGTTATTCCTGCAGGCTGTGCCCCCCCTTCTCCCTCTATCCTACAAGGAGTTTGTGCAGAGTTGCCAAATTCTTTGTCTCTTCTCAGAATTGGGGCTTGACCTTCTATTTTGAACACTCCTAAGGAAGTCCTGTCTGACTTTTTTTTTTCCCTTTCCTTCTTCCCCTTTGCACTGATAACTCCCTGTGTTGAATCTCACTCACGTTTCTCTTGCAGAACCTTCCTCTGTGTTCCCCCCACTCCCACCCAGCCCTGTAGTGCCAATAATAGATCGTGTTGGTTCCCAGCAGCCTCCCTGTGATTTGTGAGATGGTGCCAGGAAGAACTGCTGAGCTGAGCTCTTTCCTAGTTCCCCCTGTGAAGCTGCTGCTTGGCCTCTTTTTTGCACAACTTTACATGGCCAGTAAAAATGTTTGAAGCTTGAAAATGTTTCTAGGGTCAGCTTCTGGCTCCTGCTTATAGCACTAGGCTGCTAGCACAGGTATTTTGCAGGACTCACTGTGGGGAAATGACATTTTCTTACTCCAACTATTAGTAAAATCCATTCTGTGGGATGTGGCTCTGCTCTCTGAGGAGATGAGACAGTGCAGGACAAGACAGAGAATAACCAGAGGAGCATAAACCAGGAACCCTGGAGTTGTCATCTCAGTATCTGATACCATTTCCCTTTCTGGCCTTTCAGTGATTTAATGTCTTTGCTTCAACTCCA
Source organism: Ceyx melanurus (assembly GCA_024611195.1). NCBI lineage: Eukaryota > Metazoa > Chordata > Aves > Coraciiformes > Alcedinidae > Ceyx > Ceyx melanurus. Next base: position 88,144 of record JANHGL010019165.1, on the reverse strand, counting down.
GCAGTCAGTTGGAAGCCTTCAGTCAGCTCCCAGAACTGCCTCAGGGGGAGAAAATGGTAAAAGAAAAAGAATGCCAAAGTTCCTCGCTTTCAATTCCAACTTGAAGTCAAAGAGAACGTGAGTTGCAGCTTTTCCAGCCTGCTTTTGGTACCTACAGACCCTTCTTAGCCTGGCTTGTGCCACTGCAGGCTGTTAAACCAAACAGCAGTGAGCAGGAGCAAGCAGCAAAGAGGGGCTGTGGAAATGCCCTGTGATTGTGCCTTGGACTCACGAGCTGCTGTGGGGAGCAGGTAGGAATGCTGGAGCACATGTGTGTGACAGGGAAGGCAGGGTGTGTTCCTGGAAGGAACTGTGCCCTCCCACTGTAAAATGTCATCCCCCAGTGCCAGGCTGTGACTGGGAAGCTGGGGATGTAGCTCAGCTGGATATTGAATTATTAAAGAGAACTGGAGGGAACTAGAGGTAAATATCTGCTTAAATAAAAGACCACGGTGTTGGAAATTCAGTGGTTCCTTTCATGCTTTTTGAACACAGTAGAATCCTGCACAGAAAAAACCTTTGAATTGTGCCAATACAAGTCTTAATTTTTTCTGGATCAAAATACTCACCCAGCTTTGGATCTCAGCCTAAAATTTGTCCAGCAGGTATATCTCTGTATGGGAAATATTCCAAACAGGACTTCTTGAAGGCAATTGATGTCTACATTTCTTTTACCAGAGTAATGGAACTGTAAATAAGATTAAAACCCCCAACTTAATGCAAAGTTGGTTAGGAGAGCTGGGTACTGGTGGCTATTCCTTATCAGAATTCCTTCTGAAGAGATGGAATTCCTTCTCTTGCTGTCTCTCTGTTCCCTCCTTTCCTCTTGCTTGGGTTGATTTGTAAGTGATGCTGTAGCTGGGACTCCTGGAACACTGTAAGTGACACCAGAGATCACTCACATGGTTTATCTGTCACCATAGCTCCTCAGCTCTGGGTCCCCCTTTGCTCCTCCATGGGGGGCACCTTGGCTGCCTGGCAGGGCTGTGAGTTGTCACTCACTGGAGCAGCAGTGGTGAGCTGGCATTTTGAGCTCATTCCCTGCAGCAGCAGTTGGGTGATCAACTCCAGCACAGTGCTAGCTGGCAAAAAAAACCAAACACTGGCAAACTGAGTATTAATTAAACAGCTGATAAAGTTTCATTTGGTTAATTTTCCCTGCAATAAAGCACTAATGATAGCAAAATGAGAGCGTTTCTGAGCATTGCAGCAGGATGGGATTGCAATGGCTGTGATTGCAGTGAGTGCAAAGCCCCCAGCTCTGCCACGTGCTGAATGGAACAGAAGCAGCCAGCCTGGCTCAGCAGAGAAATGTCTGATCCTTCCATCTTCCACTGAACCTTTGTCATTTCAGTGACAGCATCTCCACATTTGGGCTGAGAGAAGGAAACCTGCACTCAAATACTTGGTAACACTGGGAATCTGAAGTGGTTGAATGCTGGTTGGTACTTTGTGGATATTAATTTTTAGACATTATGCAAAGTTTTAGCAAGAAGCTCTTGAAACTCAGAAGTGTATTTTCAATTATTGGAAGGAAAAAAAGCAACCTTTTTTTTTCCTGCCAGTCATTGCCTAGAAGAAGAGCAGCAGTTGCATTGCAATAGATCTTGAGGTCAAAAGATTTCCTGGAAGGAGCATAACTATTAATTGAGATAACTCTATTATGACTGGTTTAGATTTGTTTGGGTTTTTTTCTTGGTAGAGAATTTGAAAAGGATTTGGAGATCAAGAGAAAAAAACAAAGTAAAATTGCAGGACAGGAAGGAATAGGGTTAATTAGCAGCATTTCTATTCTACCTTTCCTCAAACAATTAGCCTGTTGATTTGCTCACTTGGGTTGTCTGGGTCAGCAGAAAGCTCTAGTTCTTCCTCTAGATTGTGTCCAGCCTGCCCAAAAGTTTGGTATCTTGCTCCATTCACTGCTGCTTCTGAGTGGACCAGCACATCTCCCCAAATGTTATCATTCCTGAAGGCAGGAGAAGGAGCTGATGTCCTTCCAAGGTGTCTTTCAGTGTTATTTTCACAACTGAGTGCCACGTAGCTTAATTTCCTTCAAATAACAACATAATGGTTATAACAACAACAAATAACAACATTGGGTGGTGCTGCCCTGCTAGGGCCATGCCTGGAGATGGAAATTCCTGGGATGCACCTGGCAGGCTGAGCTGCCAGCAGGGTCTTCCCAGCACTGAGCAGGGTGAGTTTCTGCCAAGGGAACCCTCATTTCTGCTCGTGGGTTTCACCCTTTCTCCTCCCCCAGCCTAGGGAGGGGAGGGGGTTTCTAGGCTGGGGGTTTCTCCTCTGAGGTTAAGCTACAGACAGAGAGAATAAACTAACGAATGCACGAAGGAGAGGCGAGTGGAGTCGCTTTTTAGCATTTCAATTTTCTCTCTGTCAAATGACACTGGAGGAGCTGGAGCCTGTTAATGCTCTCTCCAAGGAGCAAGGTTCCTTTGGAGAGAAGAACTAGGGGGAAATGCAGCAGCGACAACAAAAGTGCAGCAGCAATCCTTCAGACCTGGGCGTTCTCTAAAGAGCTCTGGCTGTCATAATTTCCACACCTTGCCTAATTCAGAGCACATGTCTCAGCTCCACCAGGCAGGCAGTAGACACGCTGCTGTCTTCCTCTCAGTGGGCCTGCTGTGAGTTTGTCAGCAATGCTGTTAACAATGACAAAGTAGTTCATCAATTTTTTGTTTGTTTGCTTGGTTTTGGGTGGGTTGTTTTTTGTTGTTTTGGTTTTTTTTTAACCACCATCATCCTAGAAGCAGCAAAAATCTTGTGCACTGTTCCTGCCCTGGATTTGCTTCTCAGGGAGAAACACAGCAGGTAATAGAGGTTCTGCTGCTGGATGCTGAAACCCTGCTCTCCTTTAATCAATCAATTGGCAGTTTATCTTCTAATCTAGCTCTGTTTGTGGCTCGTTCTACCTGTGAGTGAGATTATCTGGGCTGTCCATCACAAATCCTGCTGGGCCAACTGTGCTGCTGGAAGCAGTAGTGACTACATTGCATCAGTGGCTACCAGGGTTCCAGGCAGAGCCACTCTGGACTTGTGCAGCATCTTTTCCAGCACTTCTGGATCTGGAAGGACATCCCAGTGCCTGGGATGCAGGGCTGTGTGGACAAGACAGTCCAGCTCTCAGACCTAAGCCTGTCCTGTGTGGTACATGACTAGGTTAGGAGGATCCAGAAGCACTTGTAAGTGTGCTGCAGAGCTATTTGAGCTGGCTCTGCAGGAAATCCTCCTGGATGATTCGATTTCCTGGGGATTTTCCTACCCCTGCAGTACCTAATGACAACCCAATTGCACTTTATAATCCCAAAATCATCACTTGCACTTATCCATGAACCTTTAAGCTGCCAATTTGTCTCAGTGGGACTGATGAATTAGACGTGAACGTTGACATTAAAGACTGATGACTTAAAAACAACAGCAGCAACAAAATCAAAGTAAACAGAAAAAGCTGGTTTTGGAAGCTGGAAGAGTTTAGCACAGGGAGAAACAGTGTTGGATAAAAAATCTGTCTAGCCTGAAACTTCTGATGAGGCTCCTATGGCACAATGAGCTGCATATTTCATCCTGGAGGAACACTGTACAAATGGAAATGGATAAAAAGGTAACATGAAGGAATATAAAATAGTTCATGGCATGGAACAGGGGCATATCTTACTGTAAGTTAAGCAAAGAGAATATTGAATGAAATGGAAAGATCTCAGACAAAGAAAGAAAAAGTATTTTGAGGTCGAGTTGGCCTCTGGCTTTTGTTCCTAGTCAATATTACAGAATTCCTGATTATCAAGGTTTATAAATATTCTATATAGGTTTGATATTGAGAATAGAGACTTCTACTTGGGGAGAGACATGGCTAACATCTTGCTGAGCTCTGATACTAATCAATAAGGCTGTAATCATGCATTGCAGGATTTTCTGGAAGGGCTCTTCATAGGATCTGAGGGGTCAAGTGTTGTGTCTGATGTGGCAACATCCATGATCAAAGCCCCAGTGTTTGGCAGAGCTGCTGAAAAATCCTCTTGGCAACAAATTGCAAGGCCAAGTAGAGTAAACACGAATGCAGGAGAGAGAATAAAAAAGCCAGCCCACAGGTATGAGCCTTAGAATTCTCCTTGTTTCAGTAGGAAAGTGGGGTGTAGTCCATAGGATTTATTTCACCTTCAGTCCCCATGTATGGGATGGATCTGAGATGGATCAGCAACCTCCAGACCCAACCCTGCCAGCTCAGGGGCATTTTAGGACACGTGGAGCTACTAGGACCTGACTGGCCAATGGAAGGATGGATTCCCCATTTTTCACACTGCTTTTATGAATTTCTTGTTGGTCCCCCATTTTCAGCTGCTTGGCAGGACTTTTTAAGGGGTGTTTGGTGCTGTGTGAGGTAGCAGTGGAGTGTGGAATGGGCAGGGTGAGAAATAACCCCAGTCTCAGCTGATAAAGGAACTTTGCTCACCTCCTCCCTCCCCCTCTCTACTACTTAGGGAGCTTGGTCTGACTCATGTCTGGCCTTTACAACATGTGGTAAGAGTTAGGAGGAGTGGGGGAAAAAAAGGCAAAAAATGATGGGGGAAGGAGAGGATGGGAAGGTTCTACAGGATTTAATAAGACTGCTTAGAATTGATGCTAAAATCCTACAGGGAAAGCACTTCCCTCCACCCCCTGATGTTTTTGCAAGTTTAGAGCCAAGAAATGTAAAATTTAGGTGGAGGTGTCAGAAGAGATCTGGAGGTAGGGCTTGCAGGTAGAAAAACTGAAGGGGTATTAAAAAGAATAATACAGAGTTAGACCCTGGGCTTTGGTGGATAGAGTCTTGAAGCTGCTTGAAGCCTCATTTTCTACTGGCTGGAGGTCTCTGCTCCTCTCCTGAACTCTTGGGAAGACTCCTTGAACTTGCACTTGGCTGCAATGTTGGTAAGTGCTTCAGGAAATCCACTGGTTGCTGTCGAAGCCAAAGCTGCAGAACCCATGTTTCTTCAATCCCATCCGTGTTTTTTCAGCCCCGTTGGAAGATGGTTTGGAATTGGTTCTCTAAATGCAAGGATTTGTTCAAAAATGACAGCTTGGCTGCAGAAGTTTCAGGCCTGGGTTTATTCTGTGCCCAGCCTTGATCCAAAGTTGCTGGGAATTGGTCTCGAGTGCATTGCTAAGTGGGGGCTGAGTGCTCTGCTTGCTGCTGTAGATCCTCCAGGGAGAGTTGGTGTTTTCCCTTGGATGTCTTCAGGACACATTTGCTTGTGTTACCTCTGTGTGGGGCTTTTTGGCTGCTGGTGCACTAATTTGTTGACATAAGAATATAACCATCTTTGCAAGCAGCATCTGCTTGTCTTTCTTCCATGAATTCTGCATATTTTCTCCTCTGTTTTTCCACAAGCCACTGGGCCAACATCCAATAACCTCTCCCCAACTCTTCCAACCAGTGTTTCCGGCCCTTGCCCAACAGCCTGAGAAAAAAAAAAACCCTTTTCTGCATGAGAACCATTATTAACGGTGCAACAAATTGGAATCAAACAACACCCCCCTCCCCCTCTCCATCACCCCCAAGCAAAATGTGTGATCAGTGGAGTCCACAGCAATGAAGTTTCAAAGCAAGGCCTTGGGGTACACTTGCAGCAGTGCTATAAAACCAGTTGGAAATCCTCTCACTTAGGGCTGTGATTTGTGTTTATTTACAGTCCATTAGTTTCAGATGGTGCCTCTCTCTCCACTGCAGAGCTGATGGGGAGAAGCTTTGCCCACATCTCACTCCGGTTATGGAGAAAGGCATAGCTGGAGGTGCAGCTGAAGGTGTGTTTAAACTAAGCTTAGCTGGTTTTTACAGGCAGGCAGCCTGTAAAATGCTGCTTAATATGTTCTCCCAACTCAGCTCTGAGAGGCAACCCCCCAGAAAAAGACCCACTCACGTGCCAAGGACAGAAACCTCTTCCAAAACTCAGGTAGATGAGAGTTTATCATCTGGTTTCTTGATGGAAACCAACTGCACCTTCATAAAGGGTGGAAAGGATGGACTCTGTGCTACCCCTGCTCTTCCCGGGTTGTGAATGTGGATCATCAAACCCCTTTTGAAATGAGATCAATCTTTTCAGCAGTGCCAGATATAGCTCTTAATTGCCCCGGTGTAATGTGTTATTCCTTTGCTAATAGTTTGAGTTATTTCTTTGTTAACCTTTACACAGCCAATAACAAATTAAACATCATTATCTGAGTTGGAAATAGGCTGTAAATCTTCCAGCCCTGGTTAATACTCAGGTACTTACAGCAAGGGAGCAATAAAAGGGCATTTAATGGCACTGAAATGCAACGTGGGAAGTGTTGTAAGAAAACAGGGCAGTTATGAATTGTCCATGGAAAGATGAGTTTACAGAAATGACAGTGGTTTTAAATGTGGCTCTGATCAGTGGAGAGCTTTGCTTTGCAAATTGAGGGCAAACAACACAGTTCCAATGCTCTCCATTGCTTTGACTCAGCAAAACTGAAGACATGCAGTAAAATTTTCAACAAAATCACTTGTGTTCTGCAAAGAATGGTGACGTGAAACAGCATTGACATGAGAGATCTGAAATGTTGGCCCATTCTCTATCAGGAATATTTGCTCCTCTGAGCTACCTGCACCTTTGTCTCCATACAGCCAGCTTGTGTTTTCTAAGGTGATGCTTTGGTCCTGCAGCTGCCTGTTACATGCAGCATTCTGGCACCTTCTGCTTTTAATGTTGTGCAGGGGGCAAATCCAGAATTATAGATGAAAGGCTATCAGAAAACATTTCTATTTCAGGCAGAAACATCCCAGTTTGAAGTATTTGTTATCCATCCTTTGCCCACTTGATCGGGACATGATTCACATGAGGAGACACTAAAGACACTAACTTGGAAATGAACTGCAAATATCATGATGAACCAACTGATTTCTCCAGGATGCTTTCTGTGTACTTCACTCCTGTCCACACAAGAACTTTTCTTTGGGGTGTTTGTGTGGGGTTTTGTTGTTGTTTTTACAATGTGATGTGCTTGTGCTGTCTAAACCTTGCAGTGTGCAACCCATGTTACCTGGGAGAGGCTAGAAGCAGACACAGGTATAGCAGATAAATGTTGTGCTGTGTAGAACACCCATCACATTATATTCTTGTGAGGATGGGAAGGTGCAGAGGCAGAACTTGTGGTGTCCACAACTATGGGAAGATGCAGAGGCAGAAAACCTCGTGATGTGCACTACTCTGCACTAGTGAGTGCCTCTCCTGTATCTGTTCTGTTCTTTCACCAACATACAAGGGAGAAAAAGATCTCCTTTCTAAGTGACTGAAACCTTGATGCATTTTAAAGCATGGCTGGCTGCTCTCCTGCCTCTAGCAGGAGCTGCACCAGCTTTCTGAATAAGCAGGCACAGGGAGGGGGGTGGCCTCACATCACAAGCAGAGTGACTCAAGGCATCCAAAATGCACCTTGCTCCTTGTGTATGTGACCTGCAGGCTGATGTGGGGGGACCTGACCCCGTGCAGCTGACTGGGGGGGGGCTGCTTTTGACCTCTGGATGTTGACAAGTGCTCTTTGCTGTTGAGGTGGAAGGTTGTGTGTCAAGGTGTAGTGATACGTGGGACTTGGATGTAAATGTTGAACGTGGGCTAAAAACTTCAGTGCTGTCAGAATGGAAGGTGGCAGCAGAAATGCTGGCGATGAGTTTGGAGGGTGTCAAGAGAACAGTTCCCTCTCAGATGTGCTACTAATGGATGTTCCCAGCCATGCACGTTCCCCTGCTACCTTGCAAAAAAAAAAATCCAGCTGTAAGAGAGCCCAGAGTACGTAAAGAACATTAATTAGTGTGCAGAAATGCAGCAAAGGCTGCATCAGAGCTAACTAACATATTGCTGCTGGCCTCAGAATGACACGAGGTCAAGAGAGGTAGCCCTGATGGGAGACAATATTTGTCTGGCTGTGGCCTCTCTTGTACCTGAGTCAGGAATAAACAAGCTGCTTCTCCTCAGCACTGCACTCACTCCACTAAGGCTGGGAGCAAGAGGGTTAACAGACATTTAGCTCTATCCTTGGCATTGCAGAGTGAGTGTGTGTAAGTCCACCCACTAAATATTTTACTTGTTTGGAGCACAATCCCTTAAAAATCCGGCCACTCAGCAAAGCTTCTTGGTCTTCTCTTCATCCTGCCTCAGGGGTGGGGACCTGGAGCGTGGCCTTTTCTGGGCTGGGAGGCTCACAGTTCCCATCATCTCTAACCCTGCTTATCCAAAGGAACCTTCTTTCCCCTGAGAGGATGGATAAGTGGGATTTATCCTTCTCTAAGAGCTGAGAGTTGTCTGTGGGAGCTGGGGGTGGAGGGCTGGGTGAGGATGAAACCTCTTCTAGCACCATGTTTGTCTCGGGGGTTTAAATCATTTTTACCTTTGCAGTTGTCATTTGTCTTTCTTGGGGAGGTAAGAAACTTGTCCTCCCACAACCCAACACAAGCCACTGTCAAAGTTCCCTTCCTGCAGCACGGAAGGCTGGGGGCTCAGAAATTTTCTTGCCTAAGGGACAATCCAATTCACAGGAGTTAAGGAAAAGCAAACCCAGACTTTAAAAGATACTTGTCAACATTTCAGCAGCAACAACTTTTTGCTTGTTCCTCTTGATTTGTTATATTAGCACTGAGAAAGGCAGCTGGGATCAGGATCAGGCTTTTGAGGCTCAAAGCAGAGCCTTCACTTGGCTCTGCTTAGGACTCTGCAGCAGAACTAAGAACGCAGCCTGGCATTTCTGAGTTGTAATATTTTTGTCTTACCCATCTCACTGTGGCATCTTTTTCTTTGTCATTCATGCTGATGATAGCAGCTGTAAAGCAGAATGATGTCATTTAATGTTGTAGAGTGTTGGCATCTAAAGATGCCTCTTTCCTACAGCAGAACTGTAAAGCCAAGTTGTTGGTGTCTGCAGCCCCAGAAGCTGAACCTTTCATCTTCTCCTCAGTGAATTCCCAGGTCAGAGATAAGAAACTATTATTCCTGGGGTAATTCTTAGAATTATTGCCAGGGAACCACTGTCAAACCCTGTTTTCTTTTTCTTTTCTGCTGACAAGTGGTGTTCAAACACCATGGTGAAGGGGCCCTGGTGTCCAAGCCAGATCCCAGTGTAGGACCTGGGTCATTGCATTTACCTGCCTGTGATTCTTTAGGGGTTTATGAATATCTTCTGTCCCCTGTGCCTGGCCCTAACTGAGTTTAAATCCATCCCCCCTATGTGAGAATATTTCTCTAGGTGGCAAGTAACTCCTGCCAGAGGTTATTCCATCACCCATATTTTCTTAAATATCTCTGAAGATGAAATAATCTGTAGTGATGTGTGGCTGGGCTTGGCTTGTGCAGGGGACTGTCCCCCTGTTTTCTGCTGCTGGAGGTGGGTGGCTTCAGCTCCCACCAGCCTGAGCCAAAGATGAGAAATGTGGGGAGAGGCCAGATCCTGGAGATGCAGTTTGCTGTGCTGTGGGCGGCCCTTCCGACCTCTTGCATCTCAGTAGTAAACATCTGCTGCCTTGTGCCTACAAACAGGATTTTAAATGGATTTGGTTGGTGTTCAAAGGTGCTTGTTTAGACTTTTAACCGTTTAACACCTGCTCTCTTTTGGAAATGTTTTGTTTTGGGTCTTGCACAGTTTGATAACGTGAAGTTTGTGTTTTACCCGGAGCAAAACCTTCTCAGAGGACTGGACAGTAACTGAAGTTGCTCTTAATTCTGCTTTATTGCAGCATGGCAGCAGAGATGAGCAAGAACTCACTACAGGAAGGATATTGAGGTGCTGGAGTGAGTTCAGAGAAGGGCAGTGAAGCTGGTGAAGGGTCTGGAGAGTTTCTCCTATGAGGAAAGGCTGAGGGAGCTGGGATTGTTTAGTCAGGAGAAGAGGAGGCTGAGGGGAGACCTTATTGCTCTCTACAACTACCTGAAGGGAAGTTATAGGGAGGTGGGGGTCAACCTCTACTCCCAAGTTAAAAATGACAGGACGAGGGGTTATGGCTTCAAGTTGCACCAAGGGAAATTTAGGTTGGATATCAAGAAAAATTTATTTACAGAAAGGGTGGTTAGGCATTGGAATGGGCTGCCCAGGGAGGTGGTAGAGTCCCCATCCCTGGAGGTGTTTAAAAATCATGTGGATGTGGTACTGGGGAACATTGTTTAGGGCCCCTGTCAGTGTAGGGTTAATGGCTGGACTTGATGATCTTAAAGGTCTCTTCCAACCAAATGATTGTATGATTCTATGATTATATTAAAGTAACTTACGTAAACTTAAGTGTAAATGCAACAAAATATTTTCCTTCTTCTCCTTATACAGCTGCTGTGAAAGCTTTTAAGGATGCAAGAAAGAACCCAGACAAAGACACTCCTTCTGTACAGTCTAAATCAGGAGAGCAACCTAAATCAGCAGAGCAGTTCAATAACAGTTCAGATGACCAAGCTGTTAAACTATCTCAAAAACAGGAAGGATGTGAAAAGAAAACAAAAATGAGTATGAAAACAGAAACTGACAGGATGGTTAAACAACTCTGTGAACTTGAGAAGAAAACCGTTGAAATGGAGAAAGCATATGCTCCAGAACAATCTCCATTTCAAGCAATCACTCAGAAAAAAACAGGAAAGAAACTTGGCTATCAAAAAAAGGCAGAAAATGCAGGCATCAAAAAATCAGATGCAATAAAGAAAAAAAATAATCATAATAGTGACCAAGAGCATCCTAATGAGGAGGAATACTTTGATGATAGTACTGAAGAGAGGTTTTTTAACCAGTCATCTGATTCTGACAGTGACAGCGATGATGATTTCTTTATTGGCAAAATAAAAAGAAAGAAAAAGACAGCAGCAGCTACTGATCTTTCTACAGCCAAAGGAAAGGATAGGCTTCAAGAAAACATACTGAAGAAAGTGAAGAACACAGTGCCTGGGACAGCAGAAGATTTGATCATGAAAGAAGAAAAGCTACATAGAAAAGGAAGCAAGCTAGAATCAGTGTTCTGCAGTTCTTTGTGTACCTCAAATCAGAAATCTCAAAACAGAAGGAGGTAAACCTTTTACCCTTGTTAGTTCTTCATCCCCTTCTGTCTTCCCGCTAATAGAAACTATAGCCCTTACCAAACAAGGAAAATTTCAGCCAGTTACAGTTTAGAACATTTTCCATAAACTACTCTGCAGTCTTCTTGTGCTTTCTTGACACATGTATTTTTCATAGTCACACTAGCACTGACAATACAACAGATTCCTAACTACATTTGTATCCAAATTTAAGTCTCTACTGACTACTTGTATTTTTACTTCTTTATTAACAAAGAGGAAGCAACATATATATGGGAGTCGCAAGTTGTGTGTCACGATCCGATATTAGGATACGTGGCAATTTTTATGAAAGGTTTAAAGGTGATCCCCAAATGGTGAAATTAAG
>JANHGL010019165.1:52888-67544 GCA_024611195.1 Ceyx melanurus | reverse complement strand
AATGATAAATATAATACTGATTATTATATATTACAAGATATATTAAATATAATATTTAGCTTTTTATCCAAGAGCTTTTCAGAAAGGTACCTGAATTCCTGCAGGCAAAATCCTTATTTACCTGTGAGTCCAGACATCAACACCAGTGGCTTTCTGACCTCCTGGGAAAATAATGAACCCTGCACAGAACTGCTCAGTTAACACTTGGTCCCCAGAATAAACCACGTGTGGTAGGAAGCTGCAAAGAATTAAGTACCCAGAGCAACACTGAAATAACAGGAGTTGGGTTCTTGAACTTCCATCTGTGTCCAAGTGGGCTTGATCCTAAAGATGAAAAGTTCTGGCAGGAATTCTTTCTAGCTCAGGGCATTTTGTCTTTGCCTTTTATTTTTTCCTAAGAGCCAGAATTTGTTAGTAGCAGCCTTAACTTTCAATTTCCTGCCTTTTGTCAGCTTAAGCCAGGCACTTAACCTTATTCAAAAACATTTTATTTCACTTTATTTTCAGGTTTGGTTGAGGCAGAAATGTTATGGAAAAGAGAACAAAAAGTCTAGGCTCAAACAATATTGAAGCCCAACGTTCTATTTCCATTTCTTCAGGCAAAGTGGAAAATAATGTGTTTTTTGGGTTTTCTTTTTTAACACTACCTTTTACTAGCAGTAGTAGTGACAAATAGCAGGAGGGAAACAGTGCTGGGCTCAGGGTGTTCTGCTATAAACTGCTTTGGTGAAGATGGGTGTCTGCAGTGGCCAAAAACTCCTGGAGAGTCTAGAATGCTCTTTAAATAATCTAAAGAAGCTGGGTTAGAATTGAAATACTGAAGAGAAATGGAAAAAAAATTAATTTTTATTGTATTTTTAAGAATGAATAGTGTTTTTTCCAGTACCAACACGAGGGCTGTGCCAGTGGGGAGTGTTTTCCCTGAGTCTGCAGGGTGAGCAGCACAGCAGGATCCATCCTGCCAGTGGTGAGGGGTCTTGGGAATTTTTTTTTTTGCTCAGATAGGTCAAAAAAATCCCTTTCCCCAAACCTTTTCCAAGAGTGGGAGCTCTCCAGAAGCTTTCCCAGTTGGAGCACCGTGTCCTTCCTACCTGAGGTGTGAAACTTGGGAGACCATGAGCAGCTCTGGTTGTTGTGGGCTAGTTTATTAGGGAAAGAAAAAAACAAAGCTCCCAGTTTGCAGGTCTGAGGAGAGCTTAATTAAACTGATTTTCTGTTACTTAAAATACTCCTCCACCTGCTTCTGTGGTGCTCGGAGAGGCTGCTGGTCCCAGAAGGCTGGGGCAGATGGGGGGAAACAAGAGCAGAGTCAGATTGCAATTTGTTGGCTTTTTTCTTTTCATCCAGGCTTGTTCTTCTTGGCCTTGTGTGGTTGGATTCAAATGTATGCAAGGTGGAAAGGAAAACGGTGATTTTCACGGGGAAAAATATTTGCAGATGTATAAAAATGTTTCTGTTGTATTAAATATACAAACAGCCAACTTAAAAAAAAAATCAAAATAAATTTAATTTACCATTTGGCTAATCACTGCTTTTAAAAAAATAGTCCTGAAATAATTCTGTTTGCTTCCTATTTCTGAATTTCACCAGTCGAGGTGGGCACAGCTCCTTGAGTGAGGGTGTTGGAGATCCCAGCAGCCAGGAGATAAATCCCCTTATCTCTAGGTATTGTCTTCATCAGCCATTTAATTACTAGAAAAACTTATTAATGTGAGTAGTTCTGTGCCAGACTGGTGGGGATGTGCAAAGTATTCACAGGACACTGTCCCAACACCAGATTGTGCCCCTGATTCCTGTATTTGATTCCTCTTTAGGGCAATTTTTTTGCCATTTCTTGGGGTGGTATGAAAAATTTAGGGGGTTTTCTTTCATTTTCCTTCCCTAAGATGACTTTAGAGTGCACACACTGTGGTGTCTCTTTGTCTTCCCACCAGCTGAGCCTCAGCTGCAGATTCCCAGGCTCCTCTTTTCCCCCCTCTGTTCTCAGCAGTGATTTAATAAATATATTTCCAAATCACTTTTTCCTTTCTCCTCCACCCAGCTGCCAGCTCCCACCCCCATAACGTGCGTGTGCACTTGCATGTGAACTGAATTCCCACCCCCAGCCAGGATAGCTCTGATTTCACCAGAACTTAATCATCATTTGTCTTGATTTTTTATTTTTTTTTCCACCAGCTCCTTTTGTTAGTTTGGTTTGGGTTTGTTAAGTGTTTGTTTTGTTTTGTTTGCCTTTTCGGTCGGTTGGGGTTTGTTTGTTTGCTTGTGGTTTTGGTTTTGGTTTGGTGTGGTTGGTGTTTATTTTTTCCCCTTCTCCCACTGCCTGTTTTGGAGCCTGAGGAAAAAGTGCATGTCACAGTGAAAATGTGAAATAAATGTAAACCAGAGACACAAGCCCTTAGCTGAGAAAGGCAGGATCATGATGCCCAGCTCACCTCCAGGCAGCATGTTGAAGCTTTTCACAAAGCCTGCTGGCACCAAATATGGGTCCTAAAGCAAATTTCCTCAATGCTACAGTAAATAGAAATATAAAATAAATATAAACGTAGTTTTGGTTGCTTCACATCAAAAGCAGGATGGTGGTCTGTGGAATGGAGTTGTCTAGTGTGTGTGTGTGTGTGTGAAGCTCTGCTTGCCAGCACCTGGCCATGGATGGCAATGCTGAGCTCTGCAATGGCATTGTGAGTGGCACTGAGCTGCCAGCTTGCCCATGAACCTCGCAGGATCCCTGGATCCTGAAGTTTGGCATCAGAGGGTGGTTTGCACCCCCTGGGTGTGAGTGATGCTCGTCTGGGTGCTGGGGTGTCCGCGGGGCAGCAGCTGCACCCCCAGTGCTGGTGGCAGTGCTGGCATCTCTGCCTCCGGCTCCTCTGCCCGGGCACCCACGTGCCAAGCTGCAGATGGAGATGCTTTGTTAGAAACAGGCCAAATGGGTGAGCAGGGAGAATAGGGGGAGAGAGAGGCTCAGAGGAGGAACCCAACTCACCTCTGCCATCGGAATCTTCCCAGTGCCTTCCCTGCACTATTTGTCTGGGGTTACCTTTAAACTTCCTTCAGCTGCTCGGGGCCAATCGGTTGAGATGTGTGAGGAGGGATCAAACAGCAAACTTCTTGTCTTCTGTTCATTCATCCCGATGGCTGGAATACAAAAAAATCCAGGCAAAGTGAGAAGCAGTTGGCTGGGAAGAAACTCCAGACAGAATAGGGCCCCAGGATTCTTGCATCTCATGTTCTCTGAGCCACACGTATCTCAGCTGGTCCTGCTGCAGCACTGCTGAGGAAAAGCATGAAGGCTCTGAATGGAAGTGAAGTAATGTAAGACAAGATCTGTCAGCACAGGCTTTAATGTTGCTTAACAAAATATGTTACAGTAAATCTTTATAGACTCTATAAGTACGTCGAGTTCCAACAAAGTAAACCAAAGTAAACATTTCTCTTATGGGAAATTAAATTCCATGTGGTTAGGGCAGAGCTATGATTAATTCAATGGCAATGAGAATATAGTGAGGTTATTGACTGGGGCTGAGAAACAATGGCAGAAAAAAGAGAGAAGGGAGAAAGAAAGAAGAGGAAAAGGAGAAAAGAGGAAGAAGAGGAAAAGAAGAAGAAAAGAGGAAAAAAGGAAAAAAAGAAGAAAAGAGGGGAAAAAAGGAAAAAAGAGGAAAAAAATAAAAGAGAAAAAAGAAGAAAAAAGGAGAGGAAAAAAGAAGAAAAAAGAAGAGAAAAAATAAAAGGAAAAAAGAGAAAAAATAAAAGGAAAAAAGAAGAGAAAAATGAAAGAAAAAAGAAAAGAAAAAATAAAAGGAAAAAAGAGGAAAAATAAAGGAAAAAAGAAAAAGAAAAAAGGAAAAAAGAAAAAAAAAGAGAAAAAGAAGAGAAAGAAAAGAAAAGAGGAAAAAAGAAGAAGAGGAAAAAAGAAGGAAAAAAGAGAAAGAAGAGGAAAAAAAGAAGGAAAAAAGAGAAAAAAAAAGGAAAAAAGAAGAGGAAAAAGAAAAAAGAAAAAAAAAGATGAAAAAGAGGAAAAAGAAAAAAAAGAAAAAAGAAAACAAGAGTGGAAAAAAAAGTTTAAACAGCAAATAGTAGGAGTGAAAAAACTAGGACTAGAGGTTCCTGATCTTGAATTAGAAATGAAAGCATTGCTGCTGCAGGTATTGAGTTGCATCAATTATTGCTAAGGAGCTCATTCCAGTATCAGTGAGGAACCAGCAAGCACATGTGTGTGTGTATTGCACGAGTGTGTGTGCACAAGTGTGTGTGCACAAGTGTGTGCTTTCACCAGCAGCAGTGCCCACTGGAGGGCTCTTGGTCTGCAGCCCCAGCTGGAGTTCATGGTTTCATAATGTTCGTTTTAACTTTAACTGATTTTTAATATTCTACATATGGTTTCATGGTTTTAAGCCTCCTCACTGGGAATGAACAAGGCTGTGGTATTATGATGAATAGTGGATCACGTCCAGGAACACCCACTTGCTTCCCTACATATCAAACATGTGGCTCTCCCATTAAATATGGGAATCTCTCTGGGGATTGCAGTTGTCCTATCTAATCCACTCCTAGTTTGTTCCCCCGACCCGGATTGAGTAGGATGCATTGTTCCCATACATTCTTCTTTTAATTAAATGCAGTAGATATGTCATGTCAATGAAATATTCCAGGTCTGTTTTTACATCTGTAGCCATTTTCTCCTCCTTTACTTCCATTTGCCTTCTTGGAAAGAAATCCTCCATTAACTTGGATTAGTTGATTGGCTGCGTGGATCCTGCCAAAACAGCTCCAATAAAAAGCATCACGTTGGGTTGGATTTTTTTTTTTTCTTAGCCTGTGTAAAACTAGATTGTAATGTCAGAGAGACTCTGTTCCTCTGAGAAGTTTCAGACCCACCAGAAAACTCTTGTGTCCCAATTACCTGCCTCCTTTTGTTTGTTTTGGTAAGTGGATGGCTTTGGCAGCAATCACAGCAACCCTTTTTCTCCTCGTTACTCCTGTAATCCCTCCAGGCACGAGAGTGATGGACACTGGCCTGGCTTGTTTGTGAAATTTGCTGCAATAATTTGGTAACTGATCCCATTGATCCAAAGCTTTGTCATTATTGAAAATAAAAAAAAAACCCAACCAAGCCCCTCACTGAATAGACACCAGGCAGATTATCCAGGTTTGAAAACTGATCTCTTGTTAAAAAAAACCAAAACGGGTTCAATTATTATTTTTAAAATGCTGGATTACAGCTATGAATTCTCTGGAGGTTAAACTGGAGCCTTATTATAAGGGGAACTACAAGTAAACATTATTAATTATATAAAAAAAAAAAATTGCTTAAATTAGTTTTTTTTCACACCTGCTTCTTTCTTAATTAGCTAGTAGTCCACATATTTCAGTCAGTTGAACTCTTTAGTATTTATTCAAGCATACTTGACATTAACATACTGTTTGATGTTTGATATCCTGAGTTTTTAATTTAACCACATGACAACAAATGGTATTTATGAAATATCAGTGAGCTGGAAAAATACCCCGTGTTGCAGGAGCTCTGGAGTGAGCTGAAAGCTGCTTCCTCTCAGAGCTTGAAGAAGGGCTTAACCACACAGGGGGGAATATGGGCTGTGCACTGATGCCCCTTTTTTTTCCACCCAGAGCAAGATTTACAGGCCACCAGGGATGCAAAGCTAGCGGGAGAGTAGCAGGATCCTGCCCTAGGAACTGGGAGGAGGGGGGAAAGAAACACAAAAATACTTTCAAAATGATGTCATAAGTTAGAGGGCTCTTACAAAATGGAATTTTTCCTGACACACGAGTCAGCCACAAAATATGTGACATGGATTTGTCTGGGTTTATTTGTGTGCTGACAATTTGGGTTGGGTTTTCTCTCCAGTGGCCCAACCTCCAGCTGCTCGTGGCACAGTAGTGCATGGAGACTAAGCTGGGCTCAGCTCTGGCTCTGTTAGGTCTTGTCCAGCACAGTAGTGCATGGAGACTAAGCTGGGCTCAGCTCTGGCTCTGTTAGGTCCCATCCAGCACAGTAGTGCATGGAGACTAAGCTGGGCTCAGCTTTGGCTCTGTTAGGTCTTGTCCAGCACAGTAATGCATGGAGACTAAGCTAGGCTCAGCTCTGGCTCTGTTAGGTCCCATCCAGCACAGTAGTGCATGGACACTAAGCTGGGCTCAGCTCTGGCTCTGTTAGGTCCCATCCAGCAGCAGTTCCAGGCAGGGAGAAGTCTCATGCAAAGCAGATTGTACAAACCCAGGGTGTTGAGCACAGAAACCACAGCAGCTTGTGCAACAACTTCCTTTGGATTTCACAGCAGGGCAGCAGCAGCTCCAGGATTAGAGAGTATTCCCCAAGCCTGGGCTCACTGATCAGAGCATTGCTCCAGGGACTGAGCCTTTTTCCTTTTTAATTTAATTTTTTTTTTTTTGTAGTGGGGAAACTGAGGCACGAAGCAGGCAGCTGGTTGTTGGGGTGTTTTGTTGTTTGGGGTTTGTTGAAGTGCTTTTTGTTTAGTTGCTATTTTTGCTGTCCTGTTGTTGTTTTGGGTAGTTTGGCTTTTGTTTCTTATTTTTTTTTAAAGCAGCTCTACTTTAAGGACACAAACCAGTCGTTGTGTGGGTCCAGGATGTATCATCTCTCTGTCTCCAAGTGAATAATCTGACATTAGTAATGACAAAGCTCCATAGCCAACAATGACTGTTTCTAGAACTGGCCAAGCACTCAACTCTGCAGCAGCTTTGCCAGAATCTTGCTACCTGCTGTTTTGGTCTTTTTCCCTGTCAAAGGTTTACAGGGAATGGCTGCATTTTCTGGGGAAAGGTTCTCAGTAACAGGGTGTGGAAGTTCTGAGTCATCTGTTAAATCTGCTGCAGATTCTCTAGTGTGAGTCTCCTCAGCCTGGTTCCTCTCTGACAGTGTTCTGAGCTGGATGTGAGAGCTGCACTGAGCAGAACTTGCACGTTTGGAATCCACTTAGGTTGGGAATTGACTTTGCAGTTCAGCAGTTAAAATATTGGAGAGATCCAAAAAGATTGGAAACGAAATGGGATGTGGAAATCAGGCAACTTCAGGTTGATTCAGGCTAGAACTGTTGTGGAGTTTTGAGGTTCAAAACAGGAATTTGTTTTAAAATCAAATCCCTTCTTTTAAAAAGGGTGATAACAAAATATTTTTGTCCTTTTGATGCCTCTGTCCAGTAGGAAAAAGGTAAAAAATTGTAAATACTTTAGCTTACTTCCATTGCTTTTTCTTTTGTTTTGCACATTAAAACCTCCCATATGTTTCTGTAGTTCTTAAAATGCTATTAATCATTATGATGACACTGAAATTATTTTTTTTTTCTAAGCCATTTGGACCATAACAAAGATTAGAACTAGAAAATACCCGAGAACAACTACGGATCACCTTTGTGATCCCTATTTCTGGGTCAGGTAGAAACCTGAGGAGGGAAAACTGGTCCAGTGCCCTGGTTCAGCCTAATAACCTTGTTATTATTGCATTAGATGCCAATTTACTTGTGCTCCTGATCACCAGTAGGTGATTTTAGCTCCAGCCATGCAGATGTGAGTGCACACTCTGGTTATCACCACCTTGCTGCTGTCACAGTTCAACAGTCATTAGCTGGACCTGCTTTCTGCCATTAGAACATGTCAGCAGCTGGAAAAGAAAAAGGATAAAGCAATGTTTGTATTTGCACCCTGCATCTCAGCAGAGCCTGTGTGCTCCACACCAGGGAAATGCATCTGTCCCCGGGGTGGGGTTTGGTCAGAACCAGCCCATCCTGTGTAATCGTGTGAAGAAATATGAAGAGTGGATCTAGAGAAAATCCCTCATGTTAGTGGAATGTTCTAAACTGAAAAGAATATCTTCATAAAAATAAATGGGAGACAGATGCATGAATTTCGAGTGGCAGGATGAATTCTGAGCGAAGAGAGAGCTTGTTTTTAATGTTCACACATGTTGGCAGGTCAAGATAACACTAGAAGACAAAGCTGTGTTTAGACTTGAAAAAGCCCATTCCTAGCAAAACTACATTGGTTTTGCTAATATATTAATTTTTGATAGCTACCAGTGGCTTAACTAACACGGGCTATTAATGTATTTAGCTGGTTTTCCCTCTCCAAAGAGGGAATAAAACCAAAGAATGGTTTAATCTGCCTTCAGCACACGCTCTGTTTGTACCTCTCCTTTTATGTGACCCATTTTTCCTCTTCTAATGTGACCCTCTTCAGATGGCCAGGGCTGCAGGATGATGACATCTTGAGGTGTCTTTTCCACTTTGCTGCCTGCTCAGTGTTGGTTTGTTGGGCTGATGCAGTGTTTGGTTCCTAAGCGTGCCACTCAACCTCTGCTTCAGAGGATGCAGTTCAAAGGGCACTGATGTCAGTGGAAGCCTCTGACTGAAATTCACTCTCACCCTGGCTGAGTTGGTCTGGAATGGAGAGTTTGAAGCACTAGCAGTGCCTTTCACACAGTTAGGATGCAGAATCCTGATTTTAGGATTTATTAGGATGCAGAATCCTGGTTTTAGGAATTTAGAGAGGGATGGTACTTGCTGTGATGAGCCCCGAATCCAAATAGAGACAAACACCTTTGGATTTGGAAGAGACAGTGGCAGGGTTAGAGGGTAGATCAGATAGGGCAGAGGATTATTGCTTCAAACAGAACAAGTGAGTAAGAGAATCCAGCTGCACAAAGCATGCAGCACATCTGTGTCCCCGAACAAGTCCCTTTGAAAGCCTGAGAAACACCACCAGTGCCAGGGACAGGAGAATATGCTGGGCCATCTCTCAGCTGCCTTTGCACTCCCTGGGCCTCTTTTTTTCATCTCTGGAGGTGGTTTAATGTGGCTTTTGCTGGAGTTCTCCTCTCAGGCTGAGGTGAGAAGCTTAAGGGAGGCAGTGGGATCTAGTTTTGCCAGCTGCAAAACCCAGTCAGCTCCCACTGATGGTGGTACATGGTATAGCCCCTGAGTGTCCTCGGAATTAGGTCCTCTAGTGTTTGAAATGAAGCAGGGATATTTGAATAATCGTGCTTGGCTGGCACATTTCAGCTCTGCAGTCCTTAGCTTAGGGGAGAAAACCCCAGATCTCCAAAGGGTGAAGGTGCTGAAAGCTGCCAGGACAGAGGTTGACCAGGGGGAGAGAGCAGGAGGCTTTAGTGATGCTCATGGTCTGCAGTTGTTGAGGAGAGGGGAGGAAGGCATGGGTGCTACCAACAGTGATGCCAGGAATATTGGTTTATGTTTGAAAAGCCCTTCCATAAGAATGTTTATGGAGTGGTGAGCTCCCCCCAGAGCACAAAGAACACTCAGGGGAGAGCTGGGGGTGGTTTCTGAGCTTTCAGCTTGCAACTTGAGGGCAACACCATCACGTGTAGCCTGTGTAGCTGAGAAGCTGGGAAGCTGCTGCACTCTTGACAGCTACAGGGGGACTGGAGTTCTGCTGCTGCTCAGCTTTGGGGTTTCACCTGCATGAAACACATTTCTTTAATTGAACTGCTCAGAGGATGAATTTTCTTTGCAGACCACAAAACCTAGCACCAGTTTATTCCAGAAGCAGGATCAGAGCCAGATCAACAGACCTGTGTAAACAAGACACCACAGACTTTCTTCTTGATTTTTTTGTTTTGTTTTTAAACTCTTTTTTTTTTTTTTTATATATATACATATATAAAGAGGCTACTTCAGATTCTGCAGAAGTAATAATAAAACCAGACCTAATGGGTCACCATATGTGGAGAGGAGTTCTCTTGGGTCTTAGGATATACACTTAAAGAGTGAAATAAAGAAAAGGAAAAAAGCAGTAATATTGGCAACTGTTGTTAGGTAGTATAAACAATAGCCAGCCTTTGGCTTGGAGCAGAGGATCAAGTTCCAATAGCACTCAATAGGGAGCCTTCCTTAAAAAATTAGAAGAAGCTGGGCTGGAGCTGGTCCATGCTGGGAATGGCAGAAGAAGCAAAAACAAGAGTAAATGAATGGAAATTAAGCAGCAGGAAATGGGGATTTGGCACAAGGTTGGAATTTGAAACTGCAGAGAGGTGTCAGTGATAAAGGTTGGATAGAGTTTCTGGCCAAAAACAGAAAGAAAGAATGCAGATGTGTTCATTGAATAAAGTGCAGATGTAGAGAGTGGAAGAGGGGGGCTGGCAGGGGGGGAGAGAGGAATAAAGAAAAAGGGGGAAAAAAAAAGAGGGGAAACACTGCTGAAAGTAGGTACATTCATATTGGATGGGGTTTGGAAACAATTTTTCTCTGTGAGCCTGCAGACAACTCCAGTTCTAGGCTTGGTTTAGGTGGTGGCTTTCTCCAGGGAGCATGTTTTAGCACAAGAGCTTGTTCTTGCCCCTCCTGTGTTTGGCCCCAGGTTCCTTTGGCCCATGTGAGCACCCGAGAGCTAGGTGTGAGCTGGGGCTGGGGAACTGCTCATTTATCACCCCACACTATCTCTTCAGGAAGAGGAGGTGATGTCATTGCAGGGACTACAGGGTTTGCGTTTCTGGACTCCTCCATCCTAGTCTCTTCATCCAAAACCTTGTTTACAGGTTTTTCTTGTTCTGATCATTTTCTCGATTTGTTTTTGTTCCTTTCCACCTCTCTGCAGTGGAGAATTTTCTCCTAACTCCAGGCATATGGTTGCACCATCAAAATAGATCATGTATTATTGAAATATCCCCACGTCGTGGCCGTTGACAGCGGGTATGCTCTTCCTAATTACAAAGCAGGCTTATTTGCTTCAACTGTTGTGAATATGAACCCATTTTTCCCCTGCAGTTGGGCAGGCTAATTACAGTTTTGTTTCCATTTCTGCAGCTCATCTGATGAGCAATGCTGGTGTGTTCTTTCCCCAAAGTCCTTTTATGGCCCACATTCTGGCTGCTTCCAAGTTCTCCTCCATAGATCACAGAATCATTTGGTTGGAAGAGACCTTCAAGATCATCAAGTCCAACCAGGGTCCCTAAACCGTGTCCCCCAGCACCACATCCCCACAACTTTAAACACTTCCAGAGCCCTGCTCACGGGTGTACTGCCCACTTCAAGGTGGGTAACCCCTTTTTGCCTACAAAGGATTTGTTATTGGACTTTTAAATTCAGTTTAAAGCTCACAAACAGAACTTCTTGTGTGACACTTGCAGTGCAGGTGAGGAAAGCAAGACGTGGGGAGGTTGAACAACTGTCTTGACAAAGAGGACAGTGAGTTTAATGGACAAAAGAGGGATTTATTAAGAGAAATACACCATTTAAATCTGATTTCTCTGTGGCTAGATTGTACTACTGACACTAAAGAAAAGTGGGACAGCTGCTCTTGGCCTCAAAGGCTCAGCTCAGGTGAAAAGCCACAGGATAAACAATTTGTTTTTGTCTGACTCTTTACTAGACCTTTATGCTCTGTGGTATCACTTTATGCCAATGATTCTAATAGGTATTTTTAGCTGAGACTTAGTGACCTTAGATCTCCTGTGATCGTGCTTTGAAAGAGAGACCTGAAGTGATCTAAACCAACAGCAAAAATCAAACCTTCATATTACTTACAAGGAATGAAATATTAGCTACTAACTAGAGTGTTGTAGGTTTGTTTGCTGTTTTATTCTGATTGCTGCAGTTCAGCACTTGGACGTCTGACTTTGGATTTATTTTCTGGCCTAATGGGAAAAAAAAAAAAAGGATATTTTGGTGTCTAAGCATTATTTAATATTTTGCTGAAGTATAAAATGCCTTGAGTCCAGAAAGTCATGATTGCCCTTTGAGCTCTAGAAGGAATTTGTAGTGCTTTTCACAGCTGTTGTTTTGCTCTGAACTACAAGTAGTTGTTGCACAACATTTCCTTGATATTTCAGGGTATTGTTATAAAAAGCAATCCAAATATTTGTCTTATATTATTTGCTATTCTTAATTTTGCCACTCTGCTCTGCCAGAACCATCAACCTCAGAACTGGCAGGTGGGGAAGGCTCCTTGGTCCTGCAATAACAACCCCTTCTGAACCCTGAACATTGGGATCATTTGGATGCTCCATCAATGGCTGGTATGGAATTTACCACGGGGGTTCCCAGTGACTTTGGTGAGCTGAACTCCTGTGCAAGGTTCCCCAGGACCTGGATGCACAGCTCTAGCATTTCAGCTGTTATTCCAACTGCTCTCCTTGGAGGTGCTGCCTCATTTCAGTCTGCAGGGTCAGCCTCTGATCAGCTCCAACTTCTCAGTGTTGGCACACTTAAAAATCTCTTTCTACACATTCTTGTTTGTAATAATTTTAGCTAAAAGCTCGATCCTGCAAAATATTGCACTGTCATTTCCCTGACTTTAGAATGAGAATTGAGTGGATTCCTTTGCATATGGATGTGGTGTTGGGAGATATGGTCTAGGGGTGAACTTGCCTGTAGGGTTGATGGTTGGACAGGATGATCCCAAGGCTCTTTTCCAACCGGAATGATTCTGTGCTATGGTCAGTCCTGTGAAATCCTGTGTATTTGCTGCCTTTGCTCCCAGATTTTGACATGATGCTCAGGTCATGCCTGGTTCTTGGGGGGAGCTGAGTACCCATCTCAGGGACTTGAGCAGCTCTGGAGTCACCAAACCCGGCCAAGTGACAAAGCTGCTGCTCAAATATGAGCAGAAGTGGATGTCAGTGGCAGGATTTCCCAGCTGACCTCTGTGAAATCCTTGTTAGGTGGCTAATATTAGCTGAGGATGCTTTGCCCTTTGCTGTGTCACTTCCTGGGTGATGCTGATAAATAAGGAAATAATCCTGCAGAATCAAGTGCCTTTTGGAGGGCCCCAGATCCTGCTCATTCCAAGGGCTGTTATCCCTGCTCCTAAAGCAGCATCTGGCCACCTTCCTCCTCCTCTTTGCTCCATTTCTGCTTCGTATTGCTTCTCCTCTCCCCCCACCCTTCCCTTTATGGAGTCTTTTAACTAGAGATGCTACTTACATGCCTAAACAGCTGTAAAACTACCAGTGCAAACCCCCTGCAAATGCCAAACAGATGTGCAGTGGTGAGAGCTGCATCTGGACAGCACCAGCACCACGGGCCTGGGCTCTGCACCTCCCGCCCTTGCCAAGAGGGCACCGATGCTCAGCTCCTTCTGCCAGGGCAGCAAAGGTCAGGATGAAACCTCCTGCCTGGAAAGGGTGTAAAGTCCTTAGAAGCTTTTATTTTGAGTTTGGTTTGGTGGTTGTTTTTTAAATAATAGATAAAAATACAGTGATGGTGCAAGATGGCAAAGTGGTTCCCAGTCAGATATTCCTCCCAGCTCCATCTTTTGTCCTACCTGGGTTCACAGTCCTTTCACCAACTCACTTAACTTGCCCTTCTCCATTATTCATTGCCTTTCACAGGCATCCCACAGTCACTGGGGGGAACAGCAGGGCTGTAAATCTTGTCTCCCTACAAAAAAAATAATATTCTGTACATCTGGGAGCCAGGGTGAGCAGCCCCTACCCTGGCAGCTGGGAGGCTGGGAGCCTGTTGTGGCAGGGCTGGCAATGCCTGGAGGAGAAGCTCCTCTAGCAGAGGGGTTGTGAACCTGCTGCCCTGTCTGCACTGGAAGCAGAGGTTGCAGCAGGAGGCAGGGAAGGGGAATTTCTGACCTTAGGTGGCACATGGAATCTTCTGTCAAGGGCTGGGAAGTGCAACCTGTTGGTATTTACCAGGGAACATCTTTGTGCACCCAGGAGCTGCAGATGGTTGCCCATAACTGTGGGTAATATTAGTTCCTTGCCACTTACTGCATGCCCAGACATCTGGCTGATCACACTCTGCATTTCAGCTTTCTCCAGCGTGTGCATCTGTGGCTTCTTTGTCGTGCATTTGGCACGGGGCTGCTGGTTTGGAAACTCACCCCTTGCTGCTCCTTTCTCCTCTCAACTCTCAAGTTTCTCCTCTTTGCTCTCCCTTCACCCTTTTTCCACAATCTCCTTATTATAGCTAAGGAATGTTTAGAGTATTATTAGACATAATTTATTTTCTTCAGTTATAAAAAATAATAAATTCTATATGATATATATTTGTAGATATTACCTTTATGAAGGTAATATATATTAAATTGTGAAATTAAAAAAAAAAAAATGTACAGGAAAAGTATGGTTTTCACTATATTTCACTAGGTTGAATCATACTCCGGGTAATGATTTTGTAATTTGTTTTCTACTTGAGGTTTTTTCCAATTTGAGTTTCACAGAGCAGTTATGTCTTAAACAGGTAATGTAGACACACAGAAGTGAAAAACATTAGCTCTATAAACAAACTAAATTAGTCACAATTAGGTTTAAATTCCTCTCACGCCCAAGGGGTTATGGAATAACACGTGGGAGAACTAAACTGGAAAAGTGTAAATAAATTATTTAATAATGCTTTGGGTAACTTGCTAATGGCATTTACCATTCAAAAGAATAATATGCCTTGCTAAAGCTGGCCCATTAATGATTCACACTGTAACATTTTTTACCTGGCTGCTGGAATTGCAAGTGTTTGACAGCCTTTGTCGTGCTTTATTCCTCTGATGGTCTGAAGGAAAAGGGAGATAACCAAGTTCCTTAGAGAGCCTGAATAAAAAGGAGGGAAATATTAGTAAAGTGCCAAATCAGTGGCTGAAATAGAATCACAGAGTGTGAGGGGTTGGAAGGGAGCTAGAAGATCATCTAGTCCAACCCCCCTGCCAGAGCAGGGGCACC
>JANHGL010019165.1:18203-39337 GCA_024611195.1 Ceyx melanurus | reverse complement strand
TATTTTATTTTAATTTTTAATTATTCTTTTTATTTAGCGTGTGTCCATGGCAGTACTTTTTAGATCAAATCCTTACCATTGATATTTTATGACTTTTGGTATTTTGAGTATGCTGAGCTCTGCTGGAAGCCCAACCTCCTCAGGCCTTGAGCTTGAAGTGGAAGTGAAAGGGACCTCCTGAAGCTTCTGAGCTTCATGATAAACTGTTGTAAGTGGAGTGTGGCTCTGCTTCTAGGAGCCATCACCACTTTCTCTCTCATGTACCTAGCCTTCCATTGTATGACCTAAAAAAATACACCCTCACATGCTTATCTTGGTGTTATATAATCCAGAGCATCCTGCAGCCTGGAACATTTCACCCTTTGCAGAGCAATTCTCAGTCTCTGGAGAACACAGTTGTTATTACTTGTCTTTTTCAAGTGCCTTTTGTCCAAGTTTTCCCCCCACTGTAGGATCCTTTTGTGCTCATTGAGAAGCTCAGCTGGGCCAGAGGGGGGGTGTGAGTGGGTAGAACCCACGTGAAGATCAGAAAGGGTGGAAACAGGAGTGTCCCCAGGAAAAACTGAGGACTGCTGGACCATGTTGTGTTGAGCTGTTGAACTCTAGCTGCACTAGAATATCAAATCTTGCTTTAATCACCCAAGAATTCCTGCTAATTCTGAGGAAGACTGCTAGAAATTAAGCTGGAGTGGTAGAGTTTGTCAGAGTTGGATTTGTTCTTGTCAACAGCTATTACAAATCCAGTGTTCACCACCACTGGGGACACTAATTAAACGGGTAGATTTGCATGAAAGCTGCAACAGGCAAAGTTTGCCACGTTTAGCCCAAAATTTAGCCCAGAGCCCTCCAGGGTGCTTGTAGGAAAATGAAAACCAGCCTCCCAGCTAGAAAAGGAGCAAAGTGCTCCCAGTGAGGAGGTTGGGGCTGAGCAACCAGGAGAGATGGTTGAGCTGGTGCTGGTTTTGAGCAGCACTTCGTAGCCACCTTCACCCTCCACTTCTGATTTCAGCTGAACATTTAGTGGCCAAGCTGCAAATGCTCTGAGGTGGGAACATTTAGTGGCAAAACAAAAAATTTCCTTGGATTTAAGCAAGGGATTGGAACAAAATTCCCCTCCTTGTTAGCTCCACAGAGGCTGGGGAAAGGGGCTGTTCTGTCTCCTGCTCTTTTATCACTGGTGGGACGTGATCCCTCTTTAAAGGTTTTGGGTACTTTCTTAGTTAAAATCATTTTTTTTCTGTCATTATGAGAGCAAGATGTTCACAAGTCCCCAGCTGGTAGCCCCTTCCAGGGGTACTGGTGGTCATGGGGAGCCAACCCAAACCAGGGTGGAGGTAAAGCCCTATAGAAAAACAATGTCCTTTTTTTCCCCAAGTTTTGTCATTTTCTAAGCTAAAAACATTGCCAAAGATAACAGCCAGACTATTATTTTTGCTCAGGTGCTCAGGAATATGAGCTTGCTCAACAAGTAGAAAAATGAGCAGACCCTTTTTTTTATGAGAAAGAAACCTTCTGTTGTGTGTAAAAGACACTTTCCTCCTCATATTTTACTTGCTAATAGATGAGTACAAAGTAATTACGTAGGACAGATTAAATGGTTTCTAATGCCTCACTTTGAGAATTATAGTGAATCTTTTCCTAAGCTGTCCTCCAAATTGTTAGTCTAATTAAGCAACAAAAAATTATGTTGGCATTTGCTGAATTAATGCAAAACCCGAATTTAGACTGAAACCGTTGACTAATTTATTATTTTTTTTTTTTGAAGGTGGAAATTAAACAGGGAGAAAGGAGGGTTCTATTATTAGAGCAACTGATTAATCTCCTAAAAAAAAAATATCTCCAAGTGTCCTGGCAGAAATCAGAGTGTTCTGCCTTGACACTTATTGGTTTGATGATTCCTTATGAGTGTGATTAGTAGATATAAACCCCAAGAGCTTCAAAGCTGTGGCACATCTTTTTAGCATGTATATTAAGATGTGCAAGTCTAACTGATCTCAATGGTCAAGGCTGATCTTCTAGGAAGAGAAGCAACATTTCTCTTCTGGATCCCTAGGAAAACACCTTCTGCTGAAATTAGTCAAGCCCCTTAAACTGAAATTTCCATATTAAACTTGATTTTGGGCTGTAAGAATTGACACAGCAAATATTATTGCAATTGTCTTCTGGAAACAACGAAGCAGAGTTTCATACCCAGGCCCTTGAAGGAGCATATGTTGCAGCACAAACCCCAGTCAGAATGGTTTATCAGATGCTATTCAACTTCACAGCATTCATCAGAGCTGTAATTAAACATTTATGCCTGAAGAAACTTCACGGACCTTAATTTTCTTGGTAGAGAAAAATATCTTTGGAAATCTTCTGGTCTTTTATGGAGCTTTCTTCTCTCCTGCTGGCTTCTTATAAAAGATGGATTTGGGGCCCAGTGGACCATAACTCCTGTAAAATAGCTGTTCCATAGATATTTCAGTAGATACTTCTTAACTGCTCCAGAGGAGCTTTTACAAGAGATTACCTCATGATGTGGAGCCAGAAAGGCATTTTTGGATACTGGGGGAAAAGCCAGTTGTGCCCTGGAGGAGGGAGGGGATGTACAGTAGCTGATTTCCATGGAGCAAGTCCCTACCTGGTTCAGGTCGTTGTGACTCTGATAATTCCTGTGTCCATTTACAGAGCTGAGATGTGGCTGCAGCTATTTAAAAACGTTTCAGGGAAAATAACTGTAAGAAATTGAGTGATCCCAGGGCTGGTGACATCCCCAGTTACTGCAGGGTAATTTCAGAAGTGACTATAAAAATCAGTTTAATAAAGCTACTGCAAACCTGCACGTCATTTAAGCTGATTTAAGTGGGGTTCAGGTTGAGTTTTAAGAGGTTCAAATTCAAATGGATCAAGAGTTTAATAATGGAGACAAAAATTGGGACAGCTGAAGAGTGAAGCTGCAAGGTCTCAGTGTTTTGAGTAGAGCCTGGTACCCTTGGACTGAAAATGGCACTGTTGGTCTTAATCTGAAATCAAAACCACTTAAAGCTACACAGCAACTCCAGTATTTCATCTGGAGCTCCAGGAACCACCTCTGCTGTTCAGTGAGCTTAGCAAGTGAGCCTACAGAGTGGAGAAAGGAAATAATTCCTTTAGATGTATTTATTTCTATTTTTTTGTGTGCTACTAAATCAAACCATATGAAGAAACAGAAGGTTTTAGGTGGAAAACTCAATATACTTTCATTACAAGTTCTGGGCAATTCTTGTTACCCTTGCTCAGCAGCCTCTAAGTGTCACAGACAGTCTTGTGTTGACAGGTAATGTTTTCCAACAAGCTCCATGC
Organism: Ceyx melanurus; assembly: GCA_024611195.1. Classification (NCBI taxonomy): domain Eukaryota; kingdom Metazoa; phylum Chordata; class Aves; order Coraciiformes; family Alcedinidae; genus Ceyx; species Ceyx melanurus. Next base: position 36,013 of record JANHGL010019165.1, on the reverse strand, counting down.
CTTCCTTCTGTAACCTGTCCTGACACTGCAGGGACTGACTCCATGTCTAATGTCTCATCATACAAGTTCTCTCTAATGACAGTGCTACTCCCATTAGCTTCCCTTGATGTCTATTTACCATAGCAGCTTTTCAATTATTTAAAATGCAAACATCTGGATTAAATAAATGAAGAAAACATTCAGCAAATGTTGCAGGCACTCTAAAACTTTTCTCTGGAAATTATGGCTGCAGCAGGACTTGGGAAGGAAAAGAAATTCAGAATTCTCTGCACACATCAGCCCGTCAGTGCACCAGGGACTGGGGCAGGATATCCTCAAGTTGGCAGCTGCCAAGAGACCTTTCTCAGTAGAAAGCACATGATGATGATGCATCTGGAATGATACCTTGTTATTTAAGGAACCAGAAGTTGAGTGTTTTCCAATCAATAAGGTAACTCTTGGCTTCAAATCTAGGCTCTGTGGATGTGTGGTGCCTGCACTTGAAGTATATAAAACATAGATATGTTTAAAATTATCTTGTATATCTCCAAGAAAGTGGATTAGATTTTATTCCTGAGAAGTCTTCCAGAGTCACTTTAGTGTGGGGTTTGGATCCAGCTTTTGGAAGAGTCTCCTCTCTGGCTTCTGCAATACTTAGCTCATCAGAGTTCACTCTGCCCCTATGATCTCCATGGATCAGGGGACAATATCAGGATCCAGAGTGGATGAAGAACACAGATCATAGCTGCTGCCTTTGGAAGCAGCTGCAGCCCTCACACCAGCTCCTTAGCCTAGTCATAAAGCAGAGCATTGCAGAAATCTTACCTTAATGAGATTCAAATCAAGTACAATCAACCCCCTGTGAGGATGACCACTGTCAGGCAGAGGAAGATCTTGGTTGCACAAGGTAATTTTAAGTTGTGTGATCAGAAGATGGAGATGGGGATGTAAACTTTGGTCAATCAAGAGCTGGTCCCAGCCTGTCCACAATCTGCAACCTCCTGAAGTTCTCCTCAAGGGCACATGGTCCTCAGCCAGCTCTGCATCTGCCATGGGAAGAGGGCCAGTGGTCAGATATTTGCTTTTTGTGTTCTCCACCTGTCTCGGGACCCCTTTGCTTGCTCCAGGTAGAAGGTCAGGAGTTGAAATGACCAAGTGGTAACTTGGGCTCTCTCATAGAAGCCCCAGGAAGGTGTTTTGCTGTAGCCAGAGGGTAAGGCTGGAACAGGCTGACCATGGGGCTTGTGGAGCCTCCCTCTCTGGAGATACTCAAACAGATCCACCTGGATCTGTTCCTGGGTGATCTGGTCTGGGTGCCCCTGCTCTGGCAGGGGGGTTGGACTTGATCATCTTTCAAGATCCCTTCCAGCCCCTGACAGTCTGTGATTTTTTGACTCCATAGCTGAACACAAAGCTCTACAACAACTTGATGAACATACAGACAGAAATGCTGGAGTCACCAAGGGGAAAATCAAACCCATGACCCTCACCAGAACACTGTGGGCACTGCTGGCTGTGCTGAAGGAGCAACTCAGCAGAGGTGTCGTGTCCAAGGCCAACGTTAAACCCAGCCCCGGCCACGTGCACCCGCTCCACTGAACGTCAGGTTTTGCATTGTCTCCAGCCACGTGGGAATGGGTATTACACAGACACACGAAAATGAAACCAATCTCATGCTTCAGGGTGTAAATTGATCACTGGAAAGGTCAGGAAGCAATTTTCCTCTCCTGTTAACATCGCCGCGCAGCCAACTTGGGGTGCACGTGAGAGGGAGGCGGGTGGAGTGAAGAGAAGCAATTTCTCCTGTAGCATAAAGCACTTGCCAGAGGCAAAAGAACCTGCTGCAGCCAGGGGTTTATAGCAAACTGATTGCCCAAGTGCTGGAATTTCACCTTAGCTTCATTTCTGGGTGCCTAGTCCAAGACGCTGTGGAGTGGTGTGGCTTTTGTGATGGATTTCATGAAAATCTGGGCTGCTTTCAAATGCTGAGACTTGAGCTGTGTGCAGTTGCACCAGGTGGCTCTGTCTGTATGAATCCTGGGCTTTGAGCTCAGTTGTGGGGTGTGGGTGTAGAGTCACAGCATTAAATTGTGAGCCCAGAGCCAGGGATGGTGGTTGGACCCATTGGATTCTGGAGATGCCCATCCAGTGGGTTTAACCCAGGGTGATTTCTTGCAGTGCTTTTTCTGAAGGGTCTCCTGCAGAACCCACTGAAAATTTACCTTGCTATCTTCATAATCACCCTAATTTGGTAGGGTAAGACAGTTGCTCTGAAATAATTGAGGAGTTAAAAGTCAAGTCCCCTTGAGCACCAACCCCATCAGAGATACTCAAGTGCAGGGAAGGAGATTTGCCCTTGTTCTGCCCTTCTCCAGCACCCCACCCCTTCTTGAGGCCCTGGGAAGGTGTATCTAGTGTGGGGAGTTTCTTCAAATGAACCTGCTCTCTAGTTTGAGGCTCACCCATTGCCAATTAACTGAGTTCAGACCCCAAAATGATGCTGCTTTTTTGGCCTCTGGCACGTATGTGCTACATCAAAGGGTACTGAAAAGGTTAATTAAATTTGGAGGCTAGTAAGCAGAGATGAATGAAATGTTTGCAGTAAAGGTGGAATCACTTTAAATGTATTAATTTATTTACTGCACACTAGGAATTCTCATATTCTTCATACATGCAAGATGGTGCATAGATGTCTAAATGATTAACTCTTCTCCTTTGGAATATTAGTTGATTTCTGTGTGTTAACCCATAGAAAAAAAGCAAATTTCAGTTGAGAATTTTCCTCTTGATAGCAAAATTACTTCTCTCTCCTTGTGCATACCTGCACACACACGATCTTTTTCCAGCAGCTGGAACAATAACAAATTGCCAGTTGTCACCATATCAGGTTTGACAAATTCCATGGTCAAGGAATTGGGAAATGGTAGGAAGCCCTGGACACCAGAAACCTTTGGAGAGATGGGGATGCTGACATCTGGGTTTGGCCATGTGCTGTGCCTGCAAAATCTCTTCTTCTGACAAAACAAGAATAGCTGTAAAGAATGTCAGTGACTCCTGGTGTACCCAGCACTGTGACTCTGGAGATACAGCTTCTATTTCTGCCTCAGCCATGTGACCTAGATATCTTTGGGCCAATGCATCCATGGTTTCAAATGAGGTACAGGCAGAAATGAGGAGGTGGGGGGAAATACAGACTCAGTCCTCATTTGTTTTGTTTTGTTTTGAAGCTCATTACATCTCCTCTGTCTGCTGAGCTTCCTATAGGAAGATAAGAAACAGAGATGTACGAGGCAGAAAGATGTTTTCTGTTTATATTACTCACTGCTTTCCTTTTTCACTTCCCTTGTCATCTGGTGCTCAGTAGCTGTTAGGAAAGCAGTTTCTGTTGGGGCTGTCTGTAAACACACAACCCAGAACTGGAGAGGAGCTCTCCTGTATCTGGAGTCCTTTAGTCCCATGATAAGCTGCCCCAAGGAACAGGTCCCCTGGTGTTGCAGAGTTTTGTGGTGGTTGGGATTCCAAGTGTGCAGTTCTTCCATGGTTTGAATTTTGAGAGTGTTTTTTTTCTCCTAGAGAGAAAAAAATTTCTCTCTTTGCTAAACAGGGGCCACTGAGAAGCCCACCCAAAGGCTTGAAGAGGGTCAGTGATCTCCTCGTGCAGGACTTAATGTTTTTTTTTCTTCTTGCTTCCTTTGTCAGGGCTGAATCATCAGATTTGGTAGCAGATTTTTGCTTACTCACAGTTAGTGAACACTCAGTGCTGCATTTGAGAAAGATGAAAGTAAAGACTGAAGGATGTTAGCAATAGAGCTGAGATATACATCCAAAAGTACAGCAATAAATACAGCAATTAGCAAATGAGATTACAGACGTGTGTCTGTGTTTCTAAATATAATACACTCGTATTCATCTTTTGCCTTCTTGCTTGCAAAATATCCTGTGATGCTTTGGATGCTCTTTCCCTGCACAATGAAGTTGCTGGGTGAGATCTTGGGCCGTTGCTGGTTTATTGCTTGGGAGACTCCCTGGTCTGCAGCCTCTAACACCTCACGTGCTACAGAAACATCTTGGCTGAATCCAAGCTCTTCAACATGAAAGCAAAGACCCTTCATTTGAATGATTAGAGAACGAATCCAGCGCTAATAGCACTTAATTGTTTCACTAGAATGATCTCCCTTGGTTTTGGCAGCCGAAATGAAAACAATTCCAAATCCCATCAAAGGAGCTGAGAGGGGGAGTGTTTGGATGTACAGCGGTGTGTTCCCATCACAACATCTCCTCGTGCCACATACGGCTCCCTAATCCTTTCCTGCCCCACTCTATGATCTTGGAAAGGTCCGATGGGTAAAAGCAAAAGGCATGGAGGTGGAAAATCCTGGCCCTTGCCTCCTGCAAACGATGTGCTGAGGGTCTCTGTGCTCCCCCCTCCCCTAAATCTATATTAATCTTGACTTTCCTGAAGCTCGCCCGCTAGTTTAAATTTGTATGCGACATCAAACATACCTTTTCACATATGTTCTTTCCAGATTTTTTTTAACAGTTACTTAGCAGTTTATAGAAGGAAGTGAATGATCTCATCAAGCTGCTTAGAAATTAAAAAAAAATCTGTGCTTATTAATTATGCAGGATTAGTCTAATTATAATTCAGCAAATTAATTAGCGACAGAAGGTGTTCTGAAACATTGGAGTACATTTGCATGTTAAATGGAGAGGCTAGTCTGTAATATATGTAAATTTATGCATGGCTTCATAGTTTAATTTAAAAATTTGCAGCTGCATATGGTATGGGAGCAGGTGAAAAGTCAGTTTTAGTTTAATGATGCTAACAAACATTGGATGCTGTCCTGTCTCGGGGAAGGAATGTGCTGAATGCACCCCTATCTGCCAATCTATAAATCTGTCATAGGAATATAATGTTCCACCAATGTTGGGATTCAAGGTCATCTGTGACTAGACCCAGAAGTACAATAGGTGCAAATCTACCGACTGAATAGACCTCTGAAAAGGGAGGAGGCAAAACGGGTCTGGACCCAAGTTGCTGGGATGTAAATTTGCCTCTTTAGCAAATGAATGCACGTGGAGTCCTCTCGGAAGAGGTTCAGGGATGGGGGGATGCTCTTGCCTTCCTAAATGAGGGAGAGCTTTTCTCTGAGTGATATCCACTCTGGCAGGTGTAAAATCGGTGCCTAACCTTGCTTCCCTCTCCAGCATTCCCATCAGGGAGACTTTGTGCTCTCTTGGAGTCACTGGAAAGTTATGACCAAATTCTGCATTAACTGCAGGGTGGAGAGTCTGTACGTGCCGGCCTCTGCCATCTGGCAGCAAGAGTAAAAACCAGCAGAGCCAGCAGAGAGGCTGCTGCTGTAATTGGTGCTCACTGCTCAGCCTAGCATGGCTCGACAGGCAGAGATTGTGGAGGGCGTTGGGGTAAGAGGATAGAAGAGTCAAAAGATGAAGGAATCAGGGGGCTCTCCGGGTGTGGAGAAATAACGAGTGGGGGTTTGAATCAATGAGCTTAACCCAAGGGGTTCTGTGAGGCTATGAGCAGACCCCATGGACACCAACGTGAGACTTTCCTGGGATCCGTGGGGTCTGAGGAGTGGAAATCGAGTTAAATTCGCACCACCAGTGATATAGAGGATGGCAAAGAGCAAACAGATTTTACCAGTACTGGTGTGTTCTCACACGGTTGCATGGTACAGCCCAGCCCCGACCCATGGCTGTGTTGCTGACAGAAGTGTAATGAATTTAGCCAGGCTTTCCAAATCCTGCTGGGTTTTATGTTCTGAGGCACCAAGCTTTATGAAATGTTTGTCACCAGTAAAAAAGAAGCAGTAAAATGCCAAAGATGGGCTTGCAGGAGTGGTTCTTGGCTGGAAGAGCAACCGTGCTGTGGTGTCACTGAACTCCTATCTGCCCTGCCTTCCCTGTCAGTGCAATGTCTCCAAAAGCCTTTTAATTCCTCCTGTCCTTTGTGTACCTCTTCTCCAAGAACAATCTCACGACGTGACCGTGCAACGCTCTGCACAGTGGGAGCCCAACAGCCATGGTGATAAACCAGGGAATATCCTCTGAACGTCCCTTTCAACAGCCTGGCAACCCAATCCTCTACTCTATTACCTCCCTGCCTATTGACTTTTGATTATGCTATGGCATCTGGCCCCCTGCCAAATGGCATGAATAATATGGATCTTCCAGGATAAATAAGCTTTTGGCCATTGTCTTGCAAGTTACTGGAAAGTTTTTTTGGCGTGGGAGGAAAAACCCCAAAGGAAAAAAGAAAAAGGGCAACGGCTCGGATTGCAAAGGGTCCTCTGAAGACTTTTTGGAGAACAATTGCAATTACAAACACGCTGTTAGTGTTGTGTTTCATTTTCAATTCCAACCCATAGAGTTCAATTATTATTTTCATTAATGGTTTCGGGTTTTCATCAGAGTGCACAAACAAGGAGCTTTTCCTTGGAGATTCTTTGCTTTTTTTTTTTTTTTTTTTTTTTTTATTCCCTAGCAAATGTGGCCGTGCCAAATAACTCCATTTGGCAAGGAGGAATGGCTGGCTGTAGAACCAGCACAAGGGCTCTCCCCCAACCCCAGCCCTTGTTTCTTGACAACAGGATCACTTTGCAAGACAGAATAAGCATTTACCAAACGAGTGTGGATCTCAGTTGTGATGTGTGCTGCTCGGAGAGAGTGGGAGTGAATTTACTTTGGAGATGGAAATTGTGCAGAAGGTGGAAAACGTTCAGAATATAAATATCAAGTTCACTGGCATGTTTTGGGTTTGGGTGACATATTGCAGGGTTGCATTCAGCTCCTATGAGTTTGGAAACTAAGCTCTTAAAAAAAAATAACCAAAGCCACTAGGTATAAGGCAGAGAGAAATATGATGTTCTAGGCTGCAGAGAGATGGGGTATTTGAGGAGGAATTGTTCTGTGGTTAAGACATGAGACTGGGAGTTGGACATGAATCCAAGTCCAAAGGTGCTGGGTTATTGTCAGTGTTTCTGAGCTCAGCCTTGCAAGGGGCCAGAGGCTCCACAAATCAGACACTGGGAGACTTCTACTTTCCCAGGGTGTTTCCAGGTGAAGTTTCAGATCTGGTACTAGGGACAGAAAAAGAGGCACTAAATAATGAGCCCAAATAAAAAATGAATCCCCAAATTGCAGTGATTGACTAAGTGTGAGAGAAAGAAAGGAGGATGTTAAACAGTAGATGTTGGTAAATGACATTGCATTGTTAGCCTTGCAAAACCAGAATTGTTTTGATATTTGAAATTATCTGATGTTTCCAATTTATTTGAGGGATACAGTGTCTTGTGGCATTTTAAAGTCCCTTTTCAGCTTTTCTCCTATTGAAAAAGAAACCCACTAATTCCACCTGTTCTCCATTAGACTTATCTGATCTGCATATGCTTTGCATTGCAAGCCTCTTGGAACGAGCACGCTGGTAGTGATTGATTAAATATTGATCTCATAACAAAGATGGGCCTAACCAGAAAACTTCTGATCTAGACTTTCCTCAGTGCAAAGGACTTGTAGCTTTTGGGCCAAACCACCTCGATTTAATAGCCCAAGTAGAAATATGCAAACCCCTCCCATCCTGAAGCCAGCTCCCCTTTGGCCGGCAGACTCCTGCCAACAGTGGTGCTCTCTGAGGCTCTGCAGGAGCAGGATCTGCCTTGGCAAGAGCTCTTGGAAAGCTGGGAAAGAAATGTAGAGCACGGGGAGAAGTTCCTGTGGAGAGGGGTCAGGATCAGTGCGTAGGAGCTGAGACAGAGAGGTGAGGTGAGGAGAAGGGTGAGGTGTCAATGTGAGGGGCTGGGTGGGCTGGATGGAAGTGTAAGAGTAAGAAACAGAGGAATTTATGAGGAAGGGACCTCAAAGTATCACTTAGTCCATCTCCCATAGGTTCTCATACCCCTAACTCCCCTCACATGAATCTGAGGAGCTCTCTTGTCACATGAATCTGAGGAGCTCTCTTGCTTAGCCTGGTTGTCCTCTGCATGCCCCAGTGTAGAGCTGGAGAAGTGTCTAACCAGTGTCTAACCAGACTGGTGGTCTCATAACTGAAGAACTACCTTGGAATGAAGGCCAGAGGGTAGAGAAGTGTTTCTGGTCCTTCCCATCAGGAAATGAGGCCACTGATGGGGGCAGGAGTAGTGGCCATAACATTCTGGTGCAGGTTTTGGTGCTCAGGTGACAAATCACCAACTGCTCTTCTCCTGGTCTAGACCTGGGACCTCCTGTCATCTGATTTCTGCTCTCTCCTCTCACAGTCAGTCTCTGAGAAGCCCAGGAAAGTGTTTTGACCTACATACGTTGCTTTGCACATTTGGTGAACTGGGCTCCCACTTTATGCGCTGGAGTTTGGTGAAGATTAATTAGCTGCTGTTTGTGGAGTATCATATAAATACTCTGGATTATTGCAATAACCTGCCTCGTTTCTCAGGCAGTATGAGGTGTATGTTCATTTAGAATGCCTTTGTGCACAGCCTGATCCCACACTGACTATAACTGCTGGAAAAAAAAAAAAAAAGAGTATGAAATTTTCTCATCAGCTCCCTAATAATACACGCTGATATAATAGAATGAAATTACTCCAGAGATAAATATTCAGATTATAAAGAAGCCTTCTACTGTGATACTCATTAAAATCAAGACAGTGATCTCAAATAAATGCCATTAATAGATTTTAAACACTGACCTTCACACAAATGTGCAGAATCTGACCCAGTCCCCTTGGAAAGGAGGGAATTTGAAGGCAAGTCCCCAGATTTGCTGCATTGGGGCATCAGGTTGGGTTACTTACCACACTTATCTCAGGGTTTGCAATGCCAAGACACAGGAGAGGAGGGTGGGAAACTCTGATTTGTGTGGAGTAGGAGTCTGGCTTTCACTCTAGTGATAGTTTTTTAGTTCATAATATATTAGTATTGTTAACTGGAGCAAAGATATTACTAATAACACCTTCTTTTCTTTGTTCACTTTGTGCCTCTTTGGAATCACTTGAATAATTTAAGCAGGGTGCCACCATACCTTTCTATTTCCATCAGCAGCATAGGATTTGGTGTTCTCATGCCAAAAAAATGACTGAGCACACGAATCCAAACAGGACAGGATTAGCTCCGTGTTTGCTCTACAGGGGGTCTTGGTGAAGGGGCTGCTCACAAGATAAACCCAACATTCTGCCTCTTGGCTAGGTGCCTGTACTTGAAGAAAGCAGAGAAGGTGGCTAGGAAGGCTGGTTAAGATGTAGAACCAGGAGCCAGGAGATCCAGGTCCTGGTCCCAGCTCTGGGGCACATCTGATGGGGAGCAATTCCCTCCCCATTTTTACAGGCAGCTTTGCCTGTAGAATGGTGAGTTCCAGCACCTGCTGCAGGAGGGCTCTTGTGAGGCAGAATTAATTGAAGTTAAAGTCCCACAGAATGGTGCTATAAAAGCACAAAGCATATTATCTATTTCTGTGCTTCCACGAGGGGAGACTCATCAGTCCCAAGTCTTGGGGCAGTTAAAAAAAAAAAGAAAAATCACTAATGGATTGCATTTTTTTTTTTAAACGACACTTTCTGTTGCATCTGGGACTGCTCTTCAGGGCTTCTGTCTAGTCCTGTTCAAGTCACAAGAAAGATTCCCTATTTTTTTTTTGCCTGACTCCAACAGGATTTGATTAAGGGTCTTCTCAGTCATCTGAGATGGAGCATGAACATCCTCAGAGGTGTGGAACGTGCTCTCTAGTTCTAGCCACGTTTTTAAGTTGCCTCAGGTAGGCACAGAACCTAATGACACAGGGACAAGGTGGGAGTGTGGGTCAGCAATTGCCTCAGAAAGAGCTTGAGAGCTGCAAGGTGTTATTTACTGTGCCCTCACCCTTTCTCTCTGCCCAGGGAATGTGCTGTGGGCATCAGGGGTTGTTTGGGAGCTCCCAGGCTGCTTCCCACAGAGCCAGGCAGGATGGCTCCCAGGGTGGCCAAAAAGGAGTTGAGATAACTCGACTGTCCTTGTACTGAAGTGAAAAAGTGGCACTTAAATGATTCATCAGCCTAACTCCTCAGCACGATGGCAACTCCCAGTAGGAGGAGGGGGAGCTTCTGCAATAGCTCCCTTTGCATCCTGCACCAGGGACTTCTATTTAAAGTGGCATTTTGGAGACCTCTGTGAGTGTTTCAGTCTGTAGGTAGCAAACTCGACTCTATCCGAGACAGGAAAGGAAAAAAAAGGAGAAGTCTCTCATTGTATCTTAATTATTCTTATGTCTATGCATGAAGTTAAGCAGGTTTTCTCTAGCAATGCCAGATTTTTTTAGTGCTAGTCATTCAAAAGTATTTAGGTTTTCCCCCAGAGCCCTTAGATGTTGATCTGTGGGATGACTGGGCCACGCTCTCTCTGCTTGGCTGCAACTGGGTTTCTCTGCTAAGCTCATCACTAATGCCACCCTGGCTAGGAATAAAACCCAGCTAAGAAACATGAAAATGAGATTTTTTTTTTCCTTATTCTGCTTTATTTATTTTTTTAAATTTATGTATGTACAAATTAAGGCCAAAAACTGGCTAAAGGTTGTCTGATAAAATTAAAATATTTTCTGAAATTCTGTTTCCCTGAAGTCAGCTTCATTTAGTGCTAAAACTTCCCTCCGTTTTGCTCCCCCCCAAGTCATTTTTATTCTAATGCTGCAATAAATATTAATGTCTTTCCCAAATGCAACCACTTAAATATTATATATATATAATGCCCTACCAGATACTTCACACAGACACCCAGTTGCAGTTCCAATTTGACAGGAAAAACTTGGAAAGGAGGAAAAAAAGAGACACGAGGTTCAACTAGAGGAAAAATAAACTTTTTTTTTTTTTTTAATTTAAATAAAACTATTTGTTGGAAGGGGAAAATTGTTTGAGTGCAGCATAGCCAGGGAGCTCCAAAGAAACTCCAGACATCTCCAGTGTGTGCAACTCCACAGTGCTCCAGGAATAAAAACCAAAGCTGGTGCTTTCAAACCTGAGATGGGAATTCTTGATGCCCCTTTTGTGATCTTTTAAAGGTGCAAAAAAATTCTGGGGAGCTTGGCAGTTCCAGAAAAATTCAGGCTCCTCGAGGCTGTCTGAAGAGGGGCTCCCCAAACTGCTGTTGGTTCAAGAGCTGGAATCCCCTGAAGCTCTGGGTGTTTGAGTGCTGGGGATTGCAGAGTGGTTGCTGAGCTCTGGGGATCCTCTGCCTGGGTGGAGGGAGGCAGCTCGGGGAGGCTCTGGGCTTGGTTTTAATGGACAGTGAACCCCTTGGTGGGAATCAGCACAGACCTGATTGAAATCCGGGTTAATTTCCACTTATGTTGCCGAGTTGTGGTTGCTGGGGATCCAAACCCCAATCTGATGGAAATGTTTAGCTGAAAATATGAATTTAATCCATGACATTGCAGTGTCAACAGCCCAGTACTGGGCACTGTTAAACATTTAGGATTTGGACCTTTCTGTACCCACTTTTTGGGGTTTGTGGAGCATATTTTGGTTCCCCCAACATCAGCTCAGCTGACACAGCGAGTTCTCCTCCAGACACCTCTCTCTGTTTGGATTTTCTTCTCTCTCTAGCTCGTGCTCATATTTTTTCCTCCTCTAGACAAATAGGGACACAAGCATTAAAAAAAAAAAAAAAAAGGAATTTTATTATTCTATTATTATCTTATTCTATTCTTTTTCTTTGAAAGTAACAACATCATGTGGATCTTCGTTTGCAGGATAATCAGCTCATTGATTTTCATGTGAAAGTTGCTCCACTTGGTTTCATTTCTCAGTTTGCTTCCATCCTGCACTTTGTCCTCCCGTAGGTAGACCTCAGCAGCATTAAATTGTTTATGAATCTGCAAATATAGATATTTTTTAGAAGGCAGGATAAAAAGGTTTGTGAGCAACATTTGTGGCTCAAATCCTCCTTGGAGCGTGGAGAGTATTTTTCCTTCCGAAAAGATTTTTACCGATCAAATCTCGCTTTCCAAAACACACGGAGAGCTCCCGGGTTTTGAGGAGGCAAGAAGACTGATTTGATCCAATATATCCTCTCAGCCCTGCTCCCAGGGCGTGAAGATTCTGTAGGAATTTTTTTTCCTTCCGAATAGGAGGGGGTGAGCAGGGCTCTGCTCCCAGAAGTTGCCCCCTGACAACCGAGCAGCCACCGCCGGAGCGACCGAGCTCCAGACACGAGGAAAGAACAGCAGAAAAAAAATAATAAATCTCACAAATGCACGCACAGAGGAAAGAAATCTTTCTAGATAAATGTATATTTATTTTTGTTTTATGTTTGTGAGAGGTTTCGGGAGCAAAAGGAGGGTTTGAAGTTGAACGAGCCGAGCGTTCGGGCTGTTGGGCGACGGCCGCTCTGCGGGATGCTCTGTGGGTCTCTGGGTGGCTTTGGTCGTCCTGAGGGTTACGAAGGGTTTTGTTTGTTCAAACACCACCTAAATGCATCAGACCCTTCTCTCTTCTGGGGGCAGAGGGAGAAGAAGCAGCAGAGAAAGCAGCAGTAGCAAGGGGGAGCGGGTTGCGGCTCCATTGTCTGGCGGTAGGACCGTTGTGGTGGTTGTTGGTAAACCCGAGGAAATATCCATCTTTCTCCTTTAAAGTTCTAATTCAAGGCATGAATGTGTGAGTTCTGAAGGGACTTAGGGACTGCGGTAAAAAATCGTTGTCATAGTAACAGAAAGGGAAATAGGCCTGGCTCACCTGGGACTTTAACTTACTGCAAAAGCGGATTTTTTTTCTTTTTTTTTTTCCTTTTTTTTTTTTTAAGGAAAGCACTCAGCGAGAGAAATAAATAAATCGTTCTTTGTATTCCAAATCAGTTCTTCAACTCTTTATTTTTTCCTAGATCCAAAGCTTTTTTTTTTTCCTCCCCCTTCGAAATCGAGTTGGAAATCTTCATTTTGTTGCGTTGGTTTTAATTGTTGCAGTTGAACGCGTTCTGGCCGACTAATGGAAATGAAAAGAAAGACAGAAAAGATGGTCACTAGCAAGGGAGGATGCCAAAAATATTTCTGGCCTGTTACGTGTGAATTTTGAAGACATGTTTGTTTTGTTTTTAACCCACCAGCTCTGATTTCTCGGGGACTTTCTTCCCAAATTCAATCAGACAACAAAGGGTCGAATCCTCCCTGGTTTGGGCACAAAAAGGGGTGGCAAAGCTGCTGGAAAATGCCTGCCTGGTATTTCTGCACTGTAAATAAAATTCCCTGTGCTCTGGTGCCTGGTGTTGAGCAAAACCATCAATGCTGGAGAGTCAACTTGTGCACACAACAAGCAAAACTCCACGGAATAATACCACCACCCAAAGATAGATGCTTGTGACAGGGCAAATGGAACTGGCACCAGAACTTTGTTCACTGTTAATAGCTTTATCTGCTAGGACAGCATGAGCTGGCATGTACTGCTTCAGGTGGTGGGTTTTGTCCTCCTCTCTCAAAATCCTGGGGAAGATTAGGATCTGGATTCGTGGCTGCTCTGCTTTAGTCCCTGAAATCTTAATAACGCCAAACATCGTCGTGATGAAATCTCAGCTGCTGGGAGCTCTGTTTGTTTCTGTTTCTTTTCTTTTTTTCTTTTTTTTTTTCCATACATTCCAAGTAATTTCAAGGCTTATCTGCTTCAGAGTTGCCCTGTTGGTATTTGTAGTTTTTTACAATAACATGATTCTTCTGCATTGTTTCATGGAAAATCCCTCTGGACAGCCAAAGTGTGCAATGGGGAGATAAAGAGAGAGGCTAAAACTGGGGGGCCAAACATGCTGAGGAAAGGGGTGTAAATGGGAGTGGAAAGACTGATTTACACCAGGAGCAGCCCAGCTCAGAGTGCCTTTCACCCACTCTGGTGCTACTTTACCTGATGTTTGGGGACTTCTCTTGGGTTTTTGTGGTTTCTGTTTGAGTTTTGGAAGGCTGTGGCAGTGCTGCCCCACCGTGCAGACAGCGAGCTGTGTGCTGTAAAGCAGAATGTGACAAGAGTCTCTTTGTTTTGGGGTGTAGAAGTGATGTGGTTCTTTATCTTTCCAGGTTCTTCTTAAAATTTTTTCTCAAGTGCAATCAGAATTGCTTGAAAACAGCAGGAAACCCCAGAGATATGAGGCGGTTCCAGGTAAGTCTTACAAGGCTCAGCATGAACCTGTCTGCTTTTTTCCCCTTCTTTTCCTTCTCCCTCTCCACTCTCCTACATGGTTCATACTAAATAAGATGACAGCATATGATAAACCATATTAGATATTGTTGAAGGTTTTCTCCATTGGTTGTGTTTAGACCTTCTCCCCCTCCCTTTTTTTTTTCCCCCCTCTTTTTTTTTCCTCTCAGAATCCCCAAGGGGCAGTGATGTACTGTACCAACCAGCAGTGGATATTTGATTTGACACCCTGGGGCAAAGCACTCGCACATACAGCTGCCCACAGCAGGGATTGTGTTTGTGATACTCAGAATTTCTCAGAGCAGCTCCGTGCGTGGCACACGAGCAGCCTCCTCATTTCCCCTCCACTCCCTAGCTCTTCCCATCTCTTTTGCTTTTTAACACTCTCATGCCCTCCCGTTCAGCTGCTTGAAAAATAGGAGGCAAAACAGTGATGGCCACTTTAAGATCTCACGCAGCAAAGCAACAAGACCCACGGGACAATGACCCAGCTGCTTTGCAGTGAAATCTGCCACTGGTTTCATCAGAGCTGATGTATTGTGAATACCAGTTAATAAAAACACAGAAGGAGGTGAAGTGTGTCACTGGTGAAGAGAAAGGCAGATGCACTCTCCCCCACTTTCATACCCTAACCTCTTCAGCAATTCTGTGGCATAAAGAAGGATTTTTTTCCTGCACCAAGCCTCACAAAGGTGTGAAGGGAATGCTCAAGCCTTTCACTTCACTGTCTCCATGTGGTGGGGAAGGTGGCAGGGAATGCTGGAGGAAAGTGGTGCCAGTTGGATGCTCCAGGAGAGGGATACAGGATTGCAAGTTGGCTGGTTGGGCTAATTTACCCTGTGACCTTTGATGAGCTTTTTTTAGTGTTGATTTCCACCTCTCCAAGGGTTTCTCATGTGGGGTTGATTCAGGAGAGAGTTTGGTGCCTCTAAAATCTACCCACAACAGTCAGAGCTGTCCCTGCAAATGCCCTTAGTGCTTGTGACCATTTCTGTTGCACCTTCACCCTGTCCCATCCCTGGCACAAAGAGCTCTGTAGGTTACTGAGGGATGTGTGGGGTTTTTTTGTAGTGGGAAAATGACATCCTCAAGCTTTGGCAGTTCTTGTTTCATTGCTGGGGCACTTGCATCACTTTCCTCATTTACAACTGAAGTTAAAACACCACAGGAGTTTACAGAGTTGTTTAAAACTTTCCACCAAAACATGTTTTCACAGACAACTGCTTTGAATTATTATTTTTTTAACTTTTACTAGCAATGAAAATTTCACGAGAGGTAGCATTTTATCCCAAAACAAACAAACATAAAAGAGTTTAATTTTTAGGGGAGTTACTGCAAACTGAAAGCTTCAGAAAGCTGAAAAAAAAATTAAAGACATGTAGGTGAAAAGAAATCCAAGAAAGTTATTATTTTGTTGAAAATACATTTAAAGAAAAATTCCTGACCAGCTTAGTTTTTTTTTTACTAGTGTTTTAAAGAGGCTGCATTGACTTCTTAATTATTTTTTTTTTAGAAGGAATAAGACATGAGAAATAAAAGGTCTCCTTGGTAGAAAAAAAGAGGTGCTTGTGTTAGAAAAAAAGATGCTCGTGTTAGAAAAAAGAGGTTCTCATGTTAGAAAAAAGAGGTTCTCATGTTAGAAAAAAGAGGTTCTCATGTTAGAAAAAAAAGAGGTTCTCATTGTTAGGCAATTGGTGCTCATTTTTTCCCCTCAAGTGGCAATTTCCATCAGGAAAATACCACCAATTAGGTATCATCTGCCAAGAAAAAAATCTGGGAGGAGAGGAGAAGTCAGTTGATAGGATGTAAGCAGAGAGCCAGCTACAATAGCTGGTGGTGGCCAGGAGTGACATGTAAATACAGACTCTTTTTTTATGATTAGGACTTTGTAAAAACCTTTGCCCAGGGGTATCTGATTTTTAGCACCAAATAATCCCAGTTGTAGCAGCCAAAAGAGAAATCCTGGACCCAAACACACCTGAACCCTGAGGAAATTCAGGTTTGATTTCAATCTCCTGCTCTCTGCCCTCCTGCTAGGGCGACTGAAACTGGAACCTGAGATTTCCATCAGGTGCTGAACTGCAGCAGGAGTTTGGAGCTGCAGTTTTGTTGGCAGAAATCTCTCTCCAGCATCAGCCTTAACTCTGTTTCACTCTGTATCTCCTCACCCCGTGATGTTCCAGCCCCTAAACAGCTTCAGGTTTCCAGTGAAACACTGAGTTAGGAACTGGGAATGGGTCTTGTTACTGGTGGATTCCTTGATGCCTTCAGCCCATCCACCTCCTGTAGGTGAGAAAACAGAACCTCCCTTCTGATCCTTGTCCCAAAACCAGCAGTTTATTGGAAAAGAGCTGGGATGGAGACTCTTCATCTGGCTTTTCTGCCTTGCTACATGCCAAGCTGGAAGAAGAAAGCCAAGGGAAACTCTCTGGTTGTGTTTTGCAGGGGCTTGTTTCATCTCCTCCTGCACTTGCAGAGCAGGGGAGTTCATTCCCCTTCGGTTGCATCGCAGGATTTAAGTTCAAACCCCCAAAAAAGGAGTTTTAGCTTAGCTTTGGCAACCCCAAAAATGTTGCTGAGCCTTTTTTTTTATTCAGAGCTACAAAAAAAAATTGAACCCTCAGAGACAAGTTGTAAAATACTTGAGGTTTTGAGAGAAAGCAGGATCTTCATCCAGGCTTGTTCAAAACTGGCTGTGTCGCCTGGTGAGCTTTGTTCTGGGCTACAGAGGCCAGTATGTAGGAAAAAAAAAAGATAGAAAAAGTAGTTCCGTTGCTAAAATTTTTACACATTGGGAGTAAAAAAAAAAATCAACTCTGTGGTCCAAAGGAAATTAACTGTGATGAACTGTAAAGACAATAAGCTGCTTGTTTTCTCTCTGCCTGGTTGTTTCCAAGGATGGAATCCTGACTTGCCTGAGTGCAACCAGAGTTAAGGGTGATCCTGGAAGCTCCACTGACTTCTGGATCCTCCCCTTTTTTTGGATCTTTTGTTGCTTTTTTGTTTGTTTTGTTTAGGTTTTTTGGTTTCATTTTCTTTTTAAATTCAGATTTTTTTTTCCTGCTGGTAAGTGAGGGTGGTCACTCAACTACCCTTAAAATCAGAAGTGGGGAAAAAAAAGATTCCTTCCAATATTAGTGGTGAGTTTGCACACTGTGAACATGTTCATTTTAATCATTAAGACTTCAATCAGGCCAGGTAATTAGGGTGAAGAATTGTTTCTTGGGTTTGAAAGGACAGTTATTTGTCCTACCAGGACAGAACACCTAACAGCAGGGTCAAAAAGCACAGTGCACTAGGAGAACTTATCCATTTGATGATTTAACTCATTACATTTTATTCTTGGGCCACATCAGAAACCTTCATTGTTTCTCTCCTAATAAGCTATTTGTACAGCTGTTGTTTTTAAGGCCCTTCTCTTTCCAACGTTTCCACACATTTCACTTTCCTTATGCAAACAGACTTTCTCACTTGAGTATCT
The DNA here is from genome assembly GCA_024611195.1 of Ceyx melanurus. Classification (NCBI taxonomy): domain Eukaryota; kingdom Metazoa; phylum Chordata; class Aves; order Coraciiformes; family Alcedinidae; genus Ceyx; species Ceyx melanurus. The sequence goes on along the minus strand of JANHGL010019165.1, from coordinate 18,398 downwards.
TTTAATTTGTACTTATGTTTTTCTGCAGAAGCAAATATGTTCATTTCAATGGAGCAGTGCTTGTCAGGTCTCCAGGAGACAGAAATTTATTTATTTATTTATTTATTTGTTTGTTTGTTTGTTTGTTTGTTTATTTATTTATTTTTAATGGTTATATCAAAAAAACAGAAAAGAAAATCCTTCTGTCAATGAAAT
>JANHGL010019165.1:8043-18103 GCA_024611195.1 Ceyx melanurus | reverse complement strand
TATATTTCCAAATCACTGATAGCTTACTGAATCAATGAGTTCTTACAGGTCAATATGAGGTATATCAAAAAAACAGAAAAGAAAATCCTTCTGTCAATGAAATGTAATAATTCCAATTGCTCTCATTTAAATTGCTACTGAAACCTGGAACTGAAAGGGTTTAGTAAAAAATAAAATTTAAAAAAAAAATTAAATATATATTTCTTTTATTTTTTTTTTCTCTTTAGAAGAGATTGAATGAAAGCCCAAAACTCAGACTTTGTTGTTGAGACACAAATATAAATAAGAGGGATGGAAATAGTGCTGTCCAATGCATCTTATTGAGTTCTTCCAGCGTGGAAGAATAGTTACTCATGTCTGGAAGAGTGTCAAGTCAATGCTTCTGATTAGAGATGGGTGTGAAGCTGCACAGTTTGGGCTTGGGCTGGCTGAGAACCAACGTTCCAGGGCGTTGGGATCCAGCCTCTGGATCAGCCCCAGCCTCACTCCTAGAGATAAGATGTAGATATTTTATAGTAGAGTTAGAATATGAAACTCAACTGAAGGTTGGGTTGAGCTGATATCACACTCCTTTAAACATAAAAAGGGGGAAGGAGAGAAAGGGGTTGAAAAGTTCTATTAAGGAAATTCTTATATATCTTATATATCTGCATTGGAAATGGAATACAGCTCCAGCTGCCTGGAGAGGTGGGTTTTTTAGTCTAATTCTTTAGTTTGCAAACAGCTGCTTTGGGGTCACATTAACTATTTGACATTTGCTTTTCTATTCAGTAGAGCTTCAAAGACACAGAGACAATCTCTTGGTTTGCTTTTGTTTTGGTCTTTTTTTTTTTAATCATATAGGTTTTCTACTGTAGAAAACAATGTTATACCTCAGTAGTTAAAGGATGTGTGATCATTATTTTAGTGTTGTTTTTTCCCCCCCAGTGCTAAGATAATTTTATTATAAATCACTCATTTTGATGTCTGTCAGTGGCTAAAGCAGGGAAATCTTTCTAGGCTTAAGGGATACTTTCATAGTTATTTGGTGGCTGCCCAAATGGAGTCCTTGTGACTTTACCTGAAGCAAATACTGATGATTTAGCAATTAAAATCTTCCTTAAGAAAGATTTTTCAGTGGAAAACTGAAAGCAGAAGGGTGTTAAAATCACCTATTGCAGCCACAGTGCTGTCTGAGTTCAGCTTCTCTGCCAATGTGAGTTTGCATAGGTATTGTCATTGCTGTCACTGCTGCTGTTCTCAGTGAGGGATTCTCCCAGGAACAGAGGACAAGAAAATAAAGATGATGCCCTCCATTTAATGAGGACTGCTGGAGAACCTGAGTGAAGCCCAATGATACTGGTAACGACCGGTGTGTAATGGGGGACAATAATTCTGTGGAATTGAGGCATTTCAGCTGAGACCTGGTGCTAACACATTAGACTCCTGTTGACTGGGAATTCTGCTTCATCCAGGAACACAGTGATTAAACAGATCCTACAGTGAGAGAGGGGGGGACAAGGCAACAGAACATCAATACTAACAACAGTCATCTTTGAACCAACGTGCTTTTATAGAAACCAAAAGAGAAAGGTCAGCAATTGCCCTCTGTTTTCAGCAAGAAATCATCATATGGAATGTTTCCTGGCAGGTATCCCCCTCTAGGTGCTGCAGGGAGGAAGAGAAAGGGAAAATAACAAGGTGTATCCCTAGGGAGGTTTCCTTCCTGACCTCGGAGTGGTTGGATCAGTTCATCACCAGGCACGTGAGCAGAGCTGGCTGTGTTTGACAATTCACCCAGGCAGCTTCCAGTGCAGAGCACTGGAGGATCTGTGTCGTGCAGGGGAACAGAGCTGGGATGATACTGTGAGTTAGGAATGCAGCTCTGCAAGAAGCAATAAAGGGGAGAGCAAGAATTAAACAGAACTGGCCCAAATCCCAATCCTTTCCAGACCGATGGTGCCAGAGATGGGCAGAGATTCTGCCCCGTGGTCAGAGCTGGGCACAGAGGGAAATTGCTGGACTGTTGTCAGAGGTGAATCCTACATGGAATGATGTCATTATGGATCCCTAACTTGCCAGATGTAGATGGCAAAACTCCTATCAGCAGAGTCTGTAGCTGTTAGTGGGTGGCAGATTTCTTCATCAGATAGTACAACAGAAGCTGATGACAGTTTAGATTCTGTATGAATAAGGCAAAGACTGAAACTGCAACAGACTGGAGGGTCTTAATGTGCTCTGAGCTGAAGACCCACCAGCCATTGTGACAGGGAGCAGCCAGAGCTGTGTGTTGTCCATTAAAAACAGTCCACGGGTGGGATGCTGGCTCAGGTAAGCACTGCAGAAAGAAGTGATGGTTTGTGCCATTATACCCCACTGAGTTCCTGTTTGGAACACACTATACTGGGTTAGCTGTGCTCAAAAGAGAAGGCAAATGCAGCTGGGGCAGGTGCAGGAATGGGTCAGTAAGGTGACTGGGGAGTGGACAAGACCTTGGCTCAAATGCTTTAGTGATGTGAACTGAGGAGGGATGGATGGAACTCAGGAAAAATATCCTGAGGTAGCTCAGAATGGGAGATAATAATTTAAAGGTAGTGTTAAGTATAAACTGGTTAGGAAGAAGTTCAGAGCCTGCAATCCCTACATTCCCATTCTTGAATTCCATGTAGGCTTTAAAACAAGAGTAGCACCAAAGGCAAAAGCTTGAAGTGGCTGAAGAGAGTTTTCCAGCAGCAGCTCCATGGGTTGGTGGTCTGTATCAGCAGGAGACTGGATGTCAGTGACCCAGGAGTTATCTCCTACTCCGTGCCCCCAGAATCTGAGGAGGCCCCGTTCCTGAAATGAGGTCCATGTGCAGAGGTTTTTATTGGGAGCAGGCTCAGGGGCTCGGGGAGGATTTCCCAACGAATTCAATGGAAGGGTTGAGCAGAGAGAGAGGCTGCTGGCATTTTTCACATTGTTTATTTTCTCCCAAATCCAAGGATGAGGCAAACACTTTCTATTCTAGCATCTCACTCCCGTGTTACTCGCTCAACCAAAACGCCTGTTGACATCAACGGGAGCCCTGTCCAAGTGGAGACAGCAGGATGAGTCCTGACATCTTTTTTTCCACCCAGTTGGAAAATAATAATAATAATAATAATGATGATCATTAAAAAAAAAAACAACCAACAACCCTCATAGTAGTTATTCTTTTGAAAAGTTAAAATAACACGGTGCTGTGACTAGAGAGTCAGAAGGGAAAGTGCATCAGGAATGTAATATTGTTTCCAGATGTACAGTGTCATAAAGAATTTTTTCCACACTTGGAATGGCAACAGGAATTTTTTGAGAGAGATCATTTACACAGTGATGAGATATGTTACATGTAAGTAAATGCCTGTATGCCTGGAATGTTTGTACCATATGTCTAAATAGGTGTCTCTGACTGATATGGCTTTTATAGAGCTGATCAAGTGGATTTGCTGCATCTATGTGATTTGAAGAGGAGTGTATTTTAGGATATACTGATCTGATGTATAGAGGGGGGAGGAAAAGCTGTAGTAGGCAGGTAAAAGCTTGTAAAGAAAGACAACACTGTGCAGGGGGAGCAGCGCAGCTCAGAGAGCTCTCTGAGTGTCAGGGTAGGTGAACCATCACTGTGGTTTCTGAGCAGGGGTTGCTCAAATCCACCCAGGAAACAAAAATCACGTGGAGATCCATCACAGGCATTTCCTCAGCACTGCTGGGAATTGCTGCTTTCAGGCCCTGGCTCCAGAGCTCCTAGAAGACACTTGCAGGTTTGCAGGGAGAATTTAAGACCTGCTGAAAACATCACTTAGAATCCTGTAACTCCCTGGCTGTTCCTAGGGATGGAGCCTACACGTTTGGATGGATGAAGGAAGGACACATTGCCCTGTCTACTTCTTGATTGATTGATTGGAATTCCAACAGAGATGAAGGGTTGATCCAGCTGTTGGGTGGCACAAAATCTTTATGCTGCCTGTGTCAGCTTTGGCACTCAGCTACAAGGACTGGAATTCATGGCCTACCTGATGTTTTTTGATGTTCTCAGATCACTCCCTTAGGATTCTATTTTGCATTTACTACTAAGTTTAGCCCTTCAGCTGAATAGGCATAGAAAGCAAGTTATCATACAGAAGAAGAAGTGCCAGCAGCTCAGGAAAAGACTAACACATCCAAACCATTTGTCAGTAATTTGCCAGTGCTGTGGACAAACCTGAGAACTGAAATCTCCAGGGAAGTTTGCACATCACCTTTCATCAGCACTAACTACAGGGTGTTTTTTTTCTCTAATAAGAAACAAAACAAAAGGCCCGGGATGTTTTATGGTGTTGGGAGAACAAGTGTTATTGATAAATCCATGTTCAGAAGGCTATTGGCAAAAATGCATAGAAATGGTTAACAAGGTAATGGTAAGAAACGTTGACCTTGATTTGTTTAGCTAAGATGTAAAGATTTTTGAAGGTCAAAGGTGTTCTTGTGTAGTGTTTTGGAGTCTAACTGTGTCTGACCCTCTAACATTAAGCTGCTGTGGCCTGCAGTTTTGAAGAGTGAAGCAAACCAGGGGGAAGGAGAGAAGGGGGAGAGAACAGGAAATGGAGTGAGGTGTTTCAGGAAGTTGTCAGGAGTTGACTGATTGATTCCAGATGGAAAGGGTCACCCTTCATGACCCAGGAAATACTCACTGGGGGAAAGCCGTTGGCTTGTGAAAGGGAAGGGCCTGGGAGTTAGAGACCATACTGGAATGCACATTCCTCTTCCCTTTATCCATAAAACATTGGGGTTTAATCTTCAGTATAAAACAATTGGATTGGCATCTTTGTAGAGTCAGAGAATCATAGCAAGGTTTGGGTTGGAAGGGACCTTTAAAGGTCACCTAGTCCAACCCCTCTGCAGTGAGCAGGTAAGAGGGAGTGTCTGAAGCAAAGTGAAGAAGTTTTTATGTCCATAAGTAATTTTTATGTCCATAAGAAATTTTTATGCCCGTAAGTAATTTTAATGTCCATAATCTCCTAGGTTCTTATACCACAGAGCTGATAACGAGTTGACCAGCACTGCTGTAGCAAAGGTCTGCTGAATTTCTGCAGTACCTTGGAGATTACTGCAAATAAGCTCCAAAACTTTCAGAATGTTCTGGTCCAGACCCGGACTTTGCATTTTGTCCCTATGTAGGGAACAAAAACATACAGAACTCTCTATTTATTTGCCTTGGGTCCCAGCCTGTGAAATGCCAAGTGGCTTTGACCCTCCTGTGATGAATGGGAGAGGTGAATGAGAATGGAACTGCTCATGGAGAGAGGTCTGGAAGTGCACCTTCCACTCCTGCTGGCTCAGGATGTAGAGGATGCTCAGCACTCCTCCTCTAAACAGGGGGCTGCTGCTTGCTTTTGCTCGTGCTACAGGGGTCCCTCCAGTTCTTACTGGAACGTGGCTCTTGTGCTGTGCATTTCCACCCAAGTGGTTATTCAAACAGGGGATGTGTGTTAGACTTGAAGTCCTCATAGGTTTGAAAGCTCTCATACTGAGAGCCTGTTGGGTGTGGGTTCATCACACACGTACCTTGTGTATGGGAGTTCAGATATCTATATATTATGGCCTGTAACTGTATATAGATGTACTTTTTTATTTACATTTGGTTACAATTTAAACACTTGTCGTAAATATTTCAGACACTGGAATAATTCAGGTCTATTCCCCTGTTGCCACAGTGTGCTCTGTGCTGGCCAGTGAGAGATTAAAATTTATTTCCATTGTTTAACAGAAAATAATGAAGTGCATCTGAGTGGGCTGAGCGATGTCATGCGGGAAACGTTCACTTTGGACAGGAGTCCCACTCCACCCAAATGTGCAATGATGAAATAAGTTGGCACAGGAGAGCAACACATTTAGTGACAAGAATGCTCGAGAAGTATTAAGAGCACAGTATGACAAGAGCCTTTTGGAATGAATTAGACTTGTCTCGAGAAAGAAAATATTCTTTAAGCTAGCAGAATCCTGCAGGAGGGCAAGGTGCCTCCTGCTGTACACTCAGTGTAGTTTGATCAACAATTAGAGCTTGACATTCTCTTTACCTAGACTATGACAGCTGGATCTGGGAAAATTCAGAACCCATCCAGGGTCAGATTCTCAATTGTTGTGAATTAACAGGATTAAGCTGATTTACACCAACCTGAGAGTTTCAGTGAAGTGCATCTTCTTTTGGACATGAAAATGCAGTTTGGGCTTTTTATTTCCTTAAAAGTTTGTGGTTTCAAGGCATGTATATTTCTGGATTTATAGGCTTTACAGCTTTGGATACTGTATTGTAAAGGGAAAACTACGTGGGATTAATTAACATCTAGAGTTACTTCCTCTAAGAATTCATATGCTGTGGGAGCCCAGAAACATAAGTGTTGGAAGCTAAGGTTTAAAAACTGCTGCTTGATTTGGGGTCCTCAGGCTCAGATGATTTTCAAGAGGCACTAAGTGCTCATATGTCAAAAGCCAGACGTGAGATCAGGTCCCTTGTTCACAGAGGAGGAGTTTCCATGTTTTGCTCAGCCGATGGAGACCTGTATTTCTGAAGCAGATGCAGCTCCATTTGCCTGTGTGCTCAGAGCAGCAGATGGCCCTGAGTCTGTGCCTGTGTTTCAGAGGGCAAATTGCTGTGGTGCTCCACAGCCTGCCCTCCTGCTTGGGCTGCACAGACCCCTTTGCCATCGTAGGAAACAAAATGTAGGGCCATCTGCAGTAGCTGGTTCATTACAGAGTGAGGCCTTTATATGGCCCTCAGGATGCTGTGCTAAATGGAATTAATGCACAGAAGGAAGGCAGAAAATATTTCCCCTCTTTCTTATCAGGGACTCAACCCTCCAGGACACGATGCTGTTGTAGGAGCAGAACGGGGTTTTTAACTAACCTGAATAATTCATACTTCAGTTGAATTTCAACACCAGTTGTTTACCTGCTTCTCTTTTCTTCCCTTTCCAACCCTCCCAGGTCGTGCTGTCGACAACGGTGAACGTGGACGGGCACGTGCTGGCTGTGTCTGACAACATGTTTGTCCACAACAACTCCAAGCATGGCCGGAGAGCGAGGAGACTCGACCCCTCAGAAGGTGGGAGCTTTGGACCAAGGGCAGGAGGCAAACGAGTTCAAAAGCCCTTTGCCCATCCTTCCATTTCAGTTTGTTTTCGGGAACAACAGAACCTCGGGGGGTGGTTTAGAGTAGGAAGAGGCAGGAAAATGGTGTCCCCTGCATGCAAAATATCATCCTCTTCACATCTAAGAGACTGGCTCCCCCCCCCAACCCCCCCAGTTTATTAATTAATATGTACTGCAAAGATGAAAACCACAGCACCACGCTCAGTATTATCTGAATTTCAGGCTTCTCGCTCAGCTGGGGTAGATTTGATTTCAGGCAAATTAGGCAACATGACATCTCAGTTAAACAGAGCTGCTCCAGCACAAGATGTGTATGAAAAAGTGTCACCAGTTCCCTTAAACAAACCATGTTGGGTGGGGGTGGGGGGGGGCAGGGAGCTGACACTAATTGAGTTGAGTTTGTTTGGCTAAGAGAGAGACTCATGGCCAGCTCCAGGATGGCTTTTGGACTCTATTAAAGCCCTTTCAAAGCCTCGTATCTGTGAAGCTTCAAACTTGGCCCCTCCTCTCCCTCTACCTTCTTTACCCAGGAGTTTCCACCTCTCTGCTCCAAAGGACCAGAAAAATGCTTATCTGTGGCTGCCCTGCCCTCCCCTGCAGCTAGTGAAAGTGAGAAGAGCTGGTGATGTTAGTAGAAAAGACAAGGAAGGATATTATTTCATTATAATGTTTTGCTGCCCCACTTCTTAACTGTGCCCTATATCAACCTAAAAAGAAGAATTAATGAACTGGAAGAAAATGATTGAATCAGTAAAGAATTCAGAGTGGTGTTAATTCTCCCCCAGCGGGCAGTGAAATGGTAGAAGGAAAATCCCAGGATTCCTAGCCTAGGAAGCCATCCAGTTTTTCCTTGACTGATTGGATGTGATTGACTGGCTGTTCAAAGGAGTCTCATGTTTTTGGAGCACTGCCAAAGTTCCCCTCCACCTCTGACCCTGTCAACATTGGGAATGGAGTGATGGATTGACTTTGGTTATGGCCTGGAAACCATATTGGGTTCCTGATGGGATGTATAGTCCAGAGGCCTTGAACATATGGAAGAGAGAACAAAAAAAAAATTAAAAAATCTACCCTATAAAATCAAGAAAACTGTTAGAAATTGTCTACGGGTAGAAATTGGAGGAAACATTTGATATTCTGGTATCTTTTTTTTTTTTTCCCACTGATAAATTTAATACATTTTAATCTACCTCTTTTCCACAGGGTTTAGCTTTTTTTTCTGTGATCAGATATTAATGAGGGGGTTTTTGTTTTAAACAAACATCCTCTGCACAATCATTTGAGCGTTTCAGTTTTACACCCACTACAGTTGGCCTATTAGGCTTTAATGACACGATGTTAAGTGCCAGTAATGAATAGGCAGGTAATTAACACTAGCAAGGCAGAAAACATGTTTTTTCTTGATGTATATATGTATGAATGTATTTATTTACTGGGTTTTTGGAGTGGCAGTAGCTGCTTTCATGGGTGAATGGCTGGAGGGGACTTGTCCTAGGCATGGGGAATCATCCAGCCCGAGGGGGTTTTGCACCCCAGTGTTGCAAACACTCTCAAAGCTGTGTGGGGACAAAAAATAACCAACCCAAACCACATCAGCTGATGCTGTGTTGTGCTTTTTGTTCTGCTCAGCCACACCGTGCATCAAAGCCATCAGCCCAAGTGAGGGCTGGACCACGGGGGGAGCCATGGTGATCATCATCGGGGACAACTTCTTTGATGGGCTGCAGGTCGTGTTTGGCACCATGCTGGTGTGGAGTGAGGTAGGTGGAGGGACCTCCCTGCTGCTAAAGGGAAGCAACACCCCTTCTCTGAGGACAGAGCTCTGGAATGGGCTGCCCAGGGAGGTTGTGGAGTCTCCATCTCTGGAGACACTCCAGACCCACCTGGATCTGTTCCTGGGTGACTTGGTCTAGGTGCCCCTGCTCTGACAGGGGGGTTGGACTAGATGATCTTCTAGGTCCCTTCCAACCCCTGACATTCTGTGATTCTGTGTCTCTACACTGCCTGGGAACCTAACAACACCTCACTAATACTCCCCTGCCTTGCCCCTCCCAGCACATCCTCTTTGCATTTCCACCAAGTGGTGAAATTCGAGTAGGAGGCAAAAAAGTCCCGACCGTGATGGAGACGATGCTGGAAAAAGGGGAAATCGGGTAAAGCTTGCAAAAGCCACACGTATGGCCAAACAGGAACAATAAACTGGGCATGGTGGGAAGATGTGGGGGCTACTGGCCTATTACCACCCCCACTCCTCTGGGTCCATCCTGGGATGTCCATCGGCGTTAACTGTAGTTTGCACAAAAAGGCACTCAGAGATTGTTTGGGGGGGCATGTGTGTAATGGTCGACCCATTTCAAGCAGGAAAAACATCCCTCAGAAGGGAAACAATTTAAACATTGAAACATACATAAGTAATAATAAGGATCGTATATGGACAAAAGTAAAAATAAAGATTATTAAGGACAGATTAAATAGCTTTTACATCTCTCTCCTCAGACATAACGTGAAATTTGTTTTGAGCAGTGTTAGGAGCTCCCAAAAACTCTTAATTCAATTAGAAATCAGTTTGCACGACACTGTTGTTAGCTGTTTTCTATCAGCAACACTTGAGGTGATTTTTTTTTCCCCCAGCGCATGTGATTTCACTAAAACAACCTGTTGCTCTTTAAATTTTTGTTATGAATTACTGTTCTTGCCCTCAATATTTTTTCTAGATAACTTCAGCCAGAGAAAACACCTCTGAGCTCTAGGGAAATCTCTCCTTTTGCCTGATCCTCCATGTATAAGAAGCCACCCTGCCCAGGATTTGGGGAGGGGTGGCGGAGGGGTCCCTCGGTGGAATTACGTCTGCATCTGGCAGGGCCGGCCGGGCTCAGCCTGAGATGCCCCCGGCTTCCCGTTGCCCTCCTCGCTTCCCCACCCCGCCTCGCTGGGA
>JANHGL010019164.1:0-10105 GCA_024611195.1 Ceyx melanurus | reverse complement strand
GAGAAACTCTCCAGACCCTTCACCAGCTTTGTTGCCCTTCTCTGAACCCGTTCCAGTACCTCAACATCCTTCTTGTAATGGGGGAATCAAAACTGGACACAGTAGTCAAGGTGAGGCCTCACCAGTGTTGAGTACAGGAGTACAATCACTTCCCTGCTCCTGCTGGCCACACTGTTCTTGATACATGCCAGGTTGCTGTTGGCCTTCTTGGCTGCTTGGGCACACTGCTGGCTCATATCCAGTCGGCTAAATAAATAATAATAAATAAATAAATAAATAAATAAATTTCCTTTAGGAATAGTTTCTTTCTGTTTATGAATATATCTTCCCACATGCAATCCAATACAGCAGTGTTCCTGAATTTTTAAACTGCCTGAAAGGGCAACCACAAAGAATGGTAGGGATGATCCCTTTTATTTTCATAGGGTGTTAAGTACCTGGTGATGACAATTCTAACATCAACACTTCTCATAAATTAGAAAGTGAGACCTGGCTATTGTGACCATGGAGCCTTAACAACTACACCACCCAGAGTACGCAGTTTTTTGTGAATTAAATATTTAAATGATAGCACATCATAGGGAATATCCACACATGCTTTAAAAATATTTTGTGATGGGGAAAAACCTGACAGCATGTAAAATATTATTCCAGAATAGTTTTACAGTCCAAAACAGTCATATTGTTAAAAATGTTCCTCTGAGTTCTCATCTCAATTTGTCTTACTATAGATGCCATCCTTTGGAATCTCTTATACATTGTCTGCTACAGTGAAGACCTCTCTATTGTCAAAACATATTGTTTTGAAGATATTGTAATACATGTTTTAAAATTTGTTTGAATTCTCGCACTACTCTTCCATTAGGCTTTTCCAGGTTTTAACCTTCTGTCTACAACTGCAGACATACATTCCTTCTGATCACAGCCTTGCACTGAGGCCTGAGCACAGAATTTGTTCAGTTGATTATCTGTCGTGCTCCCTGTGGGTTTCTAGAAGTGCTGTTTTTTTCCAACAGGCTCTTTGTCTCACCCTCAACCTCTCCCAGCACATATCCTCTGCACATTTTGCATTCCTTTGCCCCATGTATCATTTCAGCATGTATTTCATTCATTGTTTGTGACTGACATCAGATTGACAAGCCTATCCATGCTGTCCTGTTTACCACTTAGAAATACAGTTAGAGCTTTTGCATTCTTCCATTCTTTTGGAACTTCCTTTGTTTTCCAAGATTTATTGGAAATCTATATTAATGGTAAAGAAAAAAACCTCATCCCACTCTTTTAAGACTTGAATATCAATTATCTATGCCTATTTATTCTAAAATCTCTAGCTTTTAAAACTGATGGCTATTGTCCTCCTTTGTTGCTCTAAAATTGAAACCTGTTCATCATGTGCTATGATCAAATTATTCTGCTACATTTTTGTAAGCTTTAATTCTGTAATCACATTTTCCTTATATAACACTGTCCACTAATTCAACCTTATGGTGGATGCAACTCTCTGAGTTAGGAAATTATTACTCATAAAAGCAAATCTCCCATTCAATTCTTTTGTGTTTTTTTAGAAATGGTAATATGAAATCCTGTTTTACTAAGGTTGTGTTGAAGTTCTTCAATTTAACATAATCTTTCTCCCTCTGTTGCTACTGATGGGTACTAAAGGTACTACCAAAAGATACGATTTGATAGTCTGCAGTGAACACCACCTGTTCCTCCAGTAATGTTTATTTGTTTACAATTTGTCATGACTTGGAAACAGATTATTCCATTCTTCTATTCAGAGGAGTAGTTATAGCACATATTAGCCAATATGAGTCTTCTTTGGAAAGTTAGTTTGTCTCACTCCCTATACTCAATTGAAAGACACTACAGGGATTCAAAGCATGAACATGAATCTCCTGTCTCATCTAACAGTTTAAGAAACCTAAAGAGAGTTATGTCATTCATAAAATAAGTACCTAAGGAAGTGCAAAAGATTCAGTTGTTTGAATGCCTTCTTACTTCTGCTTTACATTTTTTTTCTTAAAGAGGTTACAACATTCATTTTAATCCAATCATATATATACATTCCCATGAGGTTTCAGGCCAACTGAGGCAACTTATTTCATAAATGAACAGCATCAATTTATCTTCTTTAGCATGCAGGCTTCTAACACTGATGTATAGTACAGAACTTGGTCTTTTATTTTTGCTATCATTACCTGTATTTTATTCAAAATGAGTGTTTCTGCTCTGCTATGAGGGTTAATTCAGTGTTTAAATATCAAAGGATAATTGCTTATGTTATCCATTGTTACCAATGCAGGTAGAGTGAGTTCATAGCTAAGGACATTACAGGAATTGTTCAGGGTTGTTTTGATCACTGCTACTATTTTAAAGTTTCTCCACAATATTAAAAGTGTCTTCAAACCTGTCTATACAAGAATAAGTCAGTTTAATTCTGAAGGAAAAAAAAAATCCTTGAAGATCTTCAATTTTTTTTTTTAATGCCAAGCTCGCTATTTCTACATTATAGTATTTTAAATAGTCTTTAATACACAAACATACTGCTATAATATAAATTGACTAGAACAGGCTGCCCAGGGAAGTGGTTGAATCAACATCCCTGGATGTACTTAAAATCTGTCTAGAAGTAAAGTTTAAGGATATGGTGTAGTAGCGGTACTGGTAGACTTAGATAACAGTTGGACTCGATGATCTTAAAGGTCTTTTCCAAACATAGCGATTCTGTGAATTCAATTTTGTATCAGTATACAGAATACAAAAGAGATACCTTTCTGACTTCTTGTTCTTAGTTATTGACCTGGCTTTTTTTGTTGTTGTTGTTTGGTGGGTTTTTTTAGTTGTTTGGTTGTTTTGGAGGGTTGTTTTTTTTTGTATCGCTATATACTTTGTAGTTAGCTGCTCATAGTCACAATGAAGCCAGTAACCTTTCTGTAGATTTTAAGTAATGCTTGCATCAAGTACTCTTTCAGGTAGTTCTTGTATTATACCCAGACCAACCCCCATTAAAATCCAAGAATAAACTAGCAGATATCTCCTGGAATAATGTCTCTTAAACCTTTATTACAGCAAGTAGCATCAGTTCACTTGTTAAATTCAATAAATTACTGTAAGAACTATGCAGACACATGTGCAGTACAAGTAATTCTTCAAATTGGTGCTTACTGCTTTTCTCTTCCTCCACATGGATATGGAGGAGGTCCAGAATAGTGTTTTCCTGTGCATCTGTGTAGTTCACATAGTGCTGTAGTGGTAAAATTTCAATAAAGAAAAGCATTTGAATTTTAAGTTTGACACTTCTCACTGGAAGACATTATTAAGAAGTCAGGATCCATTTACATACTTTTAAAGACCATATTTTCAAGATTCATCTGTACACTTTGATAATCGGACTTCTTTAAAAGGTGCTGATTTCTTTAGCATGCACTGGTCACTTGTTTTAGATCCTAAAGTGGTGACTGTAAGTTGGACACTGAAAGGACACTCATGGATAGAAGAAGCATCCCCTTGATGGAAAGATGTCAACCTCTCTCCTATGGCTAACATTCTCACTTCCAAGTTTTAGTAATGAACTACTACAGCAAATGCATACAAAGTTTCTGGATGGTTGGACTGAGGTGGAAAGGTGCATATAGTTGAAGCAGGTGAATCTGGAACTTGATTTCCAAATATTAGATTAAGTTTCAGCTTGAGCCTCATCCATGGGAATGTGAACCATAGGAACTAGCATGGCTCCAGCCTTCAACTGCAATCAGGAACTATTAATTACTAAAAGGATTTGGGTGCAGTTGCAGTTCGTTAACATGAAAAGAAATTATGATGTCAAATAGCAAAAGTGTAGTGTGTAAACAAAACCTATCTACCTATCTACCTACCTATCTATCTATCTATCTATCTATCTATCTATTTACTTATTTATTTTAACAACTGAGTAAACAATTGTTATACTGCTTGCCTTCATACAAATGTCCAAGGATACAGATAACAAATATTTTATTTACAAACTGTTTGTTCTAAAATGTATGTTTTTCCTGAGCCATTTATTCTTGCCTACTGCTTTGCTTCTTACACAATGAGTAAAATAACTGACAAACTGAAGTGCAGCGCTATGATATCCACTTATGTTGATAGTGCATAATCCCAAATTTCTCTGGTTCTCCTCCTAGCTGTGTTGTCTGTGTAGATGTAGCAATAAAAAAAAGCAGGTTTGACTGATGAAGGAAAGTGACAAATGGTATGCTGAGGAAACAAGTAGTGCTTTGTCATTTATTTGATTATAGTTTTGTACAAATTTAGAAAACAGGTTAATTTGCTGTTCCTGTATCCCAGAACTCTAATTCATATTCATGAGGCAGTATGTCTATTGACTTAAAAATACATATTCTGAGGTTGCATCCTCTTAAATAAGTCTAAATAAGGGTCTTTTCTATTTAGTGTTTGACTAGTATAAGACTCCTCTAACCATATTGTTAACATTCATGGTCTGCTTTCAATTTAGTTTGCAACCCCATGAATTTTGCACAAGTACTTGTGGGCGGGAAGATGACTACTTAATACATGCTAATTTGTGTGTATGACACAGAAATGGTTTCTAAAAAGACAGCTCTGCCCCTCAATCCTAAATATTGACAAAATTTCCAGAATGAATGGAATGTTATTACAGATCTGTAAACGTCATGAAACTGAACATATTTTTGCATTTTTAATGTTATCCTTATGTCTGTGGTACCAAAAGAAAGCATTGTCCAGATACAGCTGTAAATGTTGTTTGGTTACTAAACATATTTCCCTAAATGCAAGCGCCTTTTTTTTTTTTTTTTTTTTTTTTTTTCCTTAAGAAGAAAGAGCTAGAAAATTACTCTATGCTCTTTCTGGTATTACAAAGTCATAGTTTTAACATTAGTGTTGAAAATTATGTTTTCAGTGGAAGAGAACAAAATCAATCTTGCTTTCTTTTGTGGAACAGAAACTTGTTTGTCCCCTCCACAAAATTCATGTTCTAGCAGATGACTATATGCTTGGAGAGACCAGACTATAACCTATGGGCTGCCCTGTGAAGACTTAATGGGGCAAGTCTATCAAAGGCCTTGTACTACTTTACCACACAAAGCACACTCATTTACTACTCCTCTACTGACCCACACTCTTGTTCTGAGTGAGGTGGGAGCAGTTCAAATGGATGTGACACTTTCCACAGGAGGAAGCAGAGCTTCTGGTCGAGATGCTTCTACACAACGTTCTACTGAGCAGTAAGAAAATACTACAGCAGGAAGAAGGAAGTAGAAGTAACAGAACAAATTAAAGGTAAAAATCTGCCTGTCATGAAGATTCCTGTTAGCCTTAATGAAAACTAAGAGCAAGCACCTATGTCTTAAGGTTTGCTCTGAGAAAATCAAGAAGAGGAAAACCACAAATAAATGAGCACCAGATAGAAAGGGAAGGTTTGACTTCAGACCTGGGAGGAACTTTGTGAAGACTCATTGGTTTATAGTCAGGACTACATTTTCACCGCTGAGCCTGCTTCTTCACTTATCTGGCTCATATGCAATATAATCTCTTTTATCTCATATAATCCTTAAATTTGAGACGGGTGTCTGGAGTGCCCCACATCAGGACAAGGAAGTTGGGAAACTTGGAGTGAAATTCACAATGATCACTGTTCTGAGTCATTCAAGGTAATTGCAAGAAAGGTTGCAGAGACAACTATTCCTTTACTTAACTGCAGGAACTTGGGGTTGCTATGCCCTGCTATTTTTCCATTCAGAGGCCTGAACACTCTTTTGAAGATAGTGCTTATACGGTCTCTGTCATAAAAGCAGCAGATGTTCTCAACAATGGTTGGAAACATGATGGTGAAGGGGAGCTGTTGCAATGTTTATTTTACGTATATATATATATATATACATAAAATAAGCATATATATATATAAGGTAATACATATATATATATATAAGGTAATTACATTATTATGCTATTTAAATTGGCTTCTAGACACTCCTTAAGCCTAAGACATTAATCACATCCCAGGATTGTGACCTAAGTGCTTGATTTTGATTGGTCTGGAATGGGGCTACAGCATCACTTTGCTGAACAGGTTTTGAAGACTGGTTGTATCAGTGGGAGCAGTGTGTGTAGGCAGCCCAGCAGGTGGGATGTTTTCCAAAGGAAGGGGAGGCTGGGGTCAGCTGCTGCTCTAAGGACCGACTGGGTGTTTTATCTAATTATAACTCTGCTCAGCTGCATACGGGATGCCTAGTTTAGGAGGTTGGTTAGGCTTAGGAAACTCACCAAGCTTTTTAAACTTGTTATTTTGAGTATTTTCAGAAGTGGTATTTTAGAAGACTAAGGAATTTTACTGGAACCTTATCAATGTTAACTCCTTGGGAGCTAAACAGTTTGGAAGATTTTAGTCTTATATTTACATGCACCACCTTATAGGTCAGATGCCAAACTTTCCAGAAGTTAATGAGCTGTTCACAGGACTCACAGAGCTACTTGCTTAAGTGTATTTGTGATACTGCATCCCAGGTTATACTTTGGAAACTCACCAAAAGATGCAGAAGTCTTAAAACTTTCCTAAATAAGACTTTAATATATGCAAATAATGGTTGGGGACCAGAACCCAAAATGTCATCATGGTGTATTTCTCCAAACTTGGCCACAAAATAGGAAGAGAATCCAGAAAGAGGTATTTATACAAGATGCCAAATACAAACTCTGTCAAAAAACTCTGACATGTTTTTCCGATACAGAAATTGAGTGGAAGATTTGGACTGAATTTTTTTTTTTCCCTTTCTCAAAGAAATCAGTCTGGCACAGCTGTTTGGGTAAGTAGTGTTCAAAGCAGTATTCGTTACAAACCAAGGAAGACAACTTGGAGCACCATGCTTTCTTTTCTTTTCTCCAGCAATTCTTATTTTTTTGATTTTTGCTTTTAGTTTGGTTTTTGCTATCACGTCTATTGAATAACTTCAAGATGAAATTACACTTAATTACACATATATAAAACTGTAGGTGCTGCAAGCACAGAAATGATCAGCAAATTTTTGGACACAAGTTTTTTAACAAACATACCTAAACCAGTATCTGGCCTTGCTATGTCTCAAAGATGAGAAAGTGTCATAGGATTTATTTTTTTTTTAGTCAGATCAATGTTAAAACACCTTTCTCACCAACTCATAAATCTTATCTTTTAATGTTGGTTCAGAGAGCGTAGTTGGTAATGAGAGATTAGTTCACTATGGAGAAGGTAGAAAACTTTTTTGTTGTTGTTGGTTTTTGACTGTTTTTTTGGGAATAACATGAAAATAACACAGTAGACAAAGGAATGATTAAGTGTTTATTGCCTGCAGGATAATTCTGCATTTTATGAGTCTGGAAAGTGGACATATAACCAAAACGGAAGTTAGTTTCTCTCTTTTGACATATGAACAAGCCAAACTTTCCTTTTGAGTAGCAACAGCTACTGGTAGGATATAAAGAAACGAGTTTCTCTGGGAAAAGGAATCAGATTGGGGAAAAAGGATTTGTATGAGTGTGTTAAACTGCCATCTTCACCTCATTGTAATACTGCGAAACTCCTAGCGCTAATTAGGGCAGCATAAGGACTGTAAGCACTTGCAAAATGTCATGCTGAAGACAGACAAAAAAAGCCATGAATTTCCACAGTGGAAAAGAAACAACCTGGAAGTTGATTTTTAATGATAAGCATTCCATACAAGCAACTGATTTGCATTAATAATTACTAAACCACACCTGCATTAAAATATGAACTGTTATAAAATAATTAGAACCTCGCTGTTTTTCAGGGTTCTGTGATGGTCCCTGCTTGCATGAGTAGCAACTGGCCTCTGTAACACAGGGAACACCAGTACCCAGAAAATCCCAAAGGAAACATTCCTTCCTTCTTGATTCTTCGGTAACTATGGTAAATGGGCATTTGCAAGCCCTTTAACTGAAGAATTCAGAAAGAGCTAAAGCGTGATGTAGGTTTTACATGGACAAAGCAGGTACCATGTTTACACTGAGGAGTATAAAATCATTTTATGCTTCCTTTAAGGATTTGTTTACAGCTTTTGAAATTTAAAGTGTAATCAGAGGGTGCATGAGGACATCACAGCTTCTTCCTAGATATTATTTCAAGGTATCTTTTCTATATATTCCTTTCCAGGATGCAGCATTGCAAAGGACAGATATAGAAAATGTAATAAATCGAATTCTACAACTGGAAAGATAAGAGATCTGGTATTTAATCGTGGGTTGAGAGGGGTTTTTTTGTGCGTATGCGGTTTAATTTTGCTGTGTTCGGGTTTTTTTGCTTTTTGTTTGATGGTTGGATTTTTAAAATTATTGTCATTAATATTACTATTATTAGTAATTACTATTCGTATTTAAACTTTGGTTTTGCTTTTTATCTCCTGAGGCCAAGAACCATGATGTGTAGGCGTCTGTACATTTTGAAGAGTAACTGCTCGGGACTATCAAGTACCAGAAGAAATCCTTGGCCTTGCAGAGTTGCAGCCTGGCAAGCGGCAGAGGACCGACACGTTTGTGATGGACAGAGGCAATCTGCCGCCCGTCGCTCGGGAGGCTCAAACCCCGCCAGCAGCTCCATTCTGCCAGGGGGGCAAAATATCTAACAGAAAAAAAAAAAAAAAAAAAAAGTTGCCAGATCTCATTAAGATTTATTAAACGTCTGAACTTTTGTAGTCCCGAACCTTAACGACAGATGGTGGTGTAACTCCACCAATTTTGTAACGTCTTCATTCGCTTTGATGTTGTAATACAGATTCTCCTCGATTTGACTTCGGTTAAAAACAGCATTTTCTGCTCTTTCCAGTGTCTCGGGAGCTGTGCACGGGGAGGAATGGGAACGAACCAATTTAGAAGAGGAGTCTGTTTGTTTTCTTGTTCGCTTTCTAAACAATCCTAATGGAAAATGGCAATCTGATAGACACCTAACGCTGCCAGCTGCATCGCGAAAATACATTAAATTAATTAAAGGAAGACGGTTTCAAAGCGGTTTATTTCAAGCGAGAAATACAATACAATTGTGCAGATGAAATCTCGAACCGTAAACAAGAACAAATAAAACGCACTAGCCTTTTTTCATTAAAAGGCCAACATACATTTTATTCAGTAATCATCTTTGTAATATAAAAAAAACCAAACAACCAAAACCAAACACAAACAAACAAAAGTCGGGGAAGTGTGTGTTGAGCTCTAATTTGTGTGGGACCGGCGGGCGGCGCAGACCCGAACAACCCCGAATCATTTCAGCAGCCAGGCGCCGTATTGTTCCCCGCACGTTATTGCCCACCAGACAGAGAGGCCGTCAGCGGGACTGCTTAAACCAGGGGGGATTTTACATCTCCTTGAAACAAAGCGCAGCCTAGGCGGAGAAGGGGCTGGGAGAGCCGCGGGAACGCGGGGAAGCAGAGGGAGCCCGGCTCGACGGCGGAGGACCGCGGCAGGGTTCGGCTGGCACGGGGCGGACCCGGAGGTCGCCGTGTGCCGCAGCTCCCGAGCGTCCGTTGGGGGCCGCCGCGGCCATCCGGCACCTAACAAAGTTGGCGATGCCCTTGCGTGGGCCGCTCCGCCCCGCCGGTTCTGTGCTGCGCGCTCTCCCCACAACAAGTGCACAGCACAAGCGTCTTCCTCTGATACCGGTGTTTGGCCGCCCGCCGAGGACGGCTCATGAGAGCCGCCTTTGCCCCTAGGCCGCTCCTTAGCGCCCGCACGGAGTGGGAATGGGCGGCGGCCTCGTGGCCGAGCGATCTGTGCCTCCACGTTGATCCGCGTCTTTGCCCGTGGAGCTTGTCCGCGGACGGAGCCCGTGGGGCCCGATTTCGTTTGCAGGCCGCCGGCAAGCGTATCGGAGGGCTCCTCACTCTTTCCCTTCCCGCCCCGCCGCCCCGCGGGGCGCAGAACCGCGGAAGGTGAATGTCCGCGAAACTTTGTTCCTCGCCGCTGCGGCTCCGAGGGGTGTGCGGCGACTTGTCACTTGCAACCGTTGCATTCGCAAACCGCCGCGGAAACAAGCAATTCCCCGATAACCAGTACATTGACGGGGTTGTCAAAAGCAAGCAATGTACTTGGCCTC
>JANHGL010019163.1:0-19811 GCA_024611195.1 Ceyx melanurus | reverse complement strand
ATATTTTGGTTTCTATTTCTTTTTATTCTTGAGAGATCACAAAGATCAAACAAGGTCCAAAACTGATTTTATGTCTGTCTCCATACGGTACATTTTCAAAGTTATATTAAAGAGGCTTCCCAATTTACAAATGTAAAGTAAAAAATTATTTTTCAAGCCCAGATAACCGATAGAAACAATTTGGGGGTTGTTTTGGTTATTTTTTCCCTGTGTTGTGGGTTGTTTTATTTTTTCCACCAGAAAGCATGTCTAATAGGGAAAACACTCAAACACATACTAAAATCCAAACATCCATCAAGTGCCATAGAGAACAAAATCAAAAGTGTGTAGGTATTTTTAGTGTCACTAGGATGACAATAATGTTTCCAGCGTTCATCTTCACTTACACCAGTGCTATCCTACTGAAAATGGGGGCTTCCAGAGGACGTGATTTCTCTCACCCTGCTTTTCAAATGTCAGCCCGTCTGGCAAGCCTGCATATGCCTTATTCCATATGGATGCCAATCCATTATAAAAATGCTTGGGAATGTAAGAGATCTGCCTTATAGTCCTGTAGGTAGGTAGGCCTCACCTCCTGCAGGTAGGCCTCACCTGTAGGTAGGCCTTGTCACCAAGAGGTGCTTGCACATGGATTGAAACTGGTCACAGTTTAGTGCCACTGTGGTCCCTTAGACCTATAACATTCTTTCTCTACACCCCCTCCATCCCTAGAGGGAGAGAGACTTAGAAAAGGAAACTGGGACAGCTTTAATGAAAATAATAATAATAATAATAAAATATATACAAAAGTTGTATCGAACCCAACTACCCTTTGGTGGTAATTATATCACCATCAGCACTGGTGCTGTGGAGCAGGCACTGGGAGAGTCCCAGCAGCAGATGGGAGTTGAGGTGGGAGCTGGATCCTGGCCCTGGGTTCAGGAATACATAGATCGGGATCAAAAGCAGAATGGACAGAGTCCTCCTCAGATGCTCTGAGGAAGAAACCAGAAGAGGACCTGAGCCAAGCAAAGCAAAGCTGGACAAGTGGTCCAAGAGAGCAAAGAGAGGGCTTTCCATAAAAGATTTTATGTTTAAATAAGCATTTATGTTTCCTCTAGATGCTATATTGCAGTGAAGAACAATATCTGTTTCCATTATGAATCTCCTAATCAGAAGGCAACGTTAACCCTGCAGCTCAAGGCAGGACTCTTCCCATGCAGGAAAAGATTCATGCAGAATCACAACAATAGGAGAAGGTCATGATGGATGGGAAAAAGCTTCAGAGCAAAAGAAATGAGTGGAGAGAGGAGGGAAGATCAGTTTGTGGAAATGAACTGGCATGGCTCTAGGCTTTTTATGAACCATTCCATTTCATTCTATCCCAGAAGCAAATGATGACTGAAAAATCTTCCCAAAAAAGCTGCTGCAGTCTAAACAGTGGTAGCACTGTTGGGAACAACGTTGAAAGTGAACACTTCTGAATTTCAATAGGGTCTTTCCAAAGAGGAGAATAAGAACCCTGTGCATTGTGTAACTTTGGACCAAACACCTTTTGAGGGGAGCTACTGAACAGCTAGGAAAATAAGCTGAAGCCTATTACAGAACAAGAGAGCAACTGTTTGTCAGAATATGAAAGTACTGGCAATGAAAAAGAACAGAGAAACCACTCCTCTAAAAAAACAACAAGGATATTTACAGAAATTGGAAAAAATATATGCAAATGTCAGAAATCAGCCGATCAGTTTATAGAAGGTAGATAGTAATTTAGTTTGTACCCCAATATCTGAGAAACTGGAATGAGAAAATTAATTAACTATTTGTCTAACATAACTAGGTGAGCTTAACCTGGAAGCAATTTCATTTTGGCAGGAAGAAAGGAACCAATATTGTCCTGAGCTGAGCTCTGGAGAGGACTGTGTTCTGATGAATGAGAAACAGAGACACTACAACATGCAGGGAAGGTTTTGAACCCAGTTCTGATATTAATTACACCAATATGAATAAAAGCAACCTTGTTAATGAGTTTTCCAGCCCAAAAATCAGATCACAAATAAGATATTCAAACTACAAGATCTACCTGGAAGACGTCAGAAGTGAGTAGGAAAAAAAAAATGTGTATGCTTATAAATAATGATACTCAGAAGAGTCACTATGGAATTTGGAATAAAAAATAAAGGCAGTTTGTTATTCTCAAAGAGAATCAGAGAAGTTGAATTCAAGGAAAATGAAGAAACTTTCTTTTTTCTTTTTTTTTTATATAGTTGGGAAGTTCCAAAACATTTTATAATGATGTGGCTCACAGGATGATTTTCTAAGTAGTACAGCACAAAATCCATAGATGGCACAGCAAGACACTTATCACTGTACATGGGGAAAATGGGGAAAAGTTGGTTTTTCTTGTCTCTGAGTTACACTTTGAGAAAAAAGGATGTGTACAGAGGATTTCAGGGTTTGAGTGGTTTCTCCTCACAAGGAGACTGCATGTACATAATCCATGAGGCCCACACACCTTTGTTTTTTGTGCACTGAACAGCTTGTGTGTCACAACTTTACATGTTACCACTGGCTTTTTTTGTTTGCTCGTTTGTTTTTTCATCCTCATCAACTATTTTCTTCACACTTTTTTTCTGTGAGCTGGGTCAGGCTACATTGCCAAAGGCTCCTAGACTGTAACCTGCCCCATATGACAATTTCAAAAGCACTGTACTCCATAGGAAAAGCATGAAAGAGTCCTTCATGTTCTTTGGAATAACAAACAAAAGGCAAAAAATCATGTTCCTCTGCTGCTTTGAACACTCAAAGCATGTGAGCTCAAAGTGCTTACAAACAGAACTGTTGCTCCTCAACGCAGCCACAACAGAGTACATTTAAAGTGCAACGGGAAGCCGTTTAGAGTGTTATATGCAGAAATATATATATTTTTTCTTAATTCTCCTTGGGTTTGGAAGAGCAGCACATGTGATCACAGTATTCAATCAGAAATCTCAAGGACAAATTTCACAGATTTCATTGGATATATTTATAAAATGGAACTGAAAGTACTAAATGCAAATAGTATATTCATGCTCATGGCAGCTAGAGGTACATTCCCCTTTTTAATTGCTGTCCAATCCACACAAGCACTTTCAGCATGTCTTTACTTGCTTACTGCATTACCAGGTTTTAACATTAATGGTCCCATTGGGACTTTTACCACTGACTTCAAAGGGAGAGAGATTAGGATTTATACCCATTTGGCTACTAGCACTGCTTATTATTAAAGACTTTCTTTTATGTTGCATCAAACTTTGCCAGACTTTAGCCATTTGGGTTGGAATACCATATGCCTCATAGCTGCCTCAGGCTGAATTCTTCTGGAAAATTCCAAACATAACAATTCAGCTCTTTTTCAAGAGCTAGGACTGACTAGGCAAGAAGGCTGGGATGGGGAAACCAGGGAATGTGAGTGGGACTGGGAATGGCTGAAACAGGAACCTTGGAACAGGATGGGCAGGGGCCAAAGTAATCTAGGCCTACAAGGAAAAAGTAAAAAATATCATGACATAGATGCTAAAAAAGGGCAAACCTGGGAGTTAGGAATAAAATATTATGGATATATCAGAAAATCATGAGTGGGAAAGATGAAAAAGTGGCTTTTTGAGATGCTGGAAAATGAAGGTGAGGTATAATGCTGGAGCAGCCTGTGCTGATATAAATATTCCAACCTCAGTGACACATACTGGTGTCTGTATGAAACCACATGACAGAACTGCATTTTATACATTTCTTCTTCAACAAAATGTTACTTGCCTCCTGAGTTCCCTGATAAAAAATCACTGTTTCTCCTGTAAAATATCAGATTTAGAGTCAGATGTAGGAAATTGTCTCCTTGTGACCATGCGATTCCTGCTGCTTTTCCCAGTGAGCAATAGGAATTACCTATTAAAGAGACAACCAACAATGAAATAAACAAGAAAAGACTGCTTGTGAAGCAAACAAGAAACCTCAGGAAAAGAACAGAGAACTGAACTTTTGGGCTGTGACCCACATTATTCCTAGATCCTACATGACTGTGAAAAAGACATGTGTCTCATTTATTTGCTTCCAACTTCTTTTTTCTCTCCCCTATCTTAGAGTGAGAGGGTCAGGTCAACTCCTCAGGTAGAGAACAGGTTTCTCTTTAGATCACAGAGAAGGAGAAAAGTTTCCCAGAGACTTTAGAGAAGATTGGAACAAGAACTTGAGAGCACAAAGCACTCTGAAGATCAGGGCATGACCAAACATGGCTCTAGGACAATGGAAAGAGATAATCCCTAGGGATCATCAGGGTCATTTGTTGCATGACTGACTGACAGTAAGCCAGGACCTGTCTTCTGGGACACAGCAGACAAAGTAATTAGAGATTTTCATTTTATATTCTATTTATTTTTATTATTTTTTTCCAAAATATGCATTGTGATAGCTAAACCTAAAATAACTGGAGATTTGATAGGGTTTCTTTTTGAGTTTTTTATTTGGTTAATTAAAAAAAAAATAAAAATAAAAACTTTGAGGTCCTCACCATAAGGAAAAGGTGTAAGTAGTTTGCTGGAAGATCAGCCCTTCTCCCCCTCCACTCCTTCTGCCAAGAACCCAGTGTCAAACTGGGGGGCAGCCTGAAGCTCAAGAAAATGTCAATTAAATGAATGGCAACCAGCCCTTTGCACTCCTGTCTGTCTCTGAGGGCTGCAGGACTGCTCTGAGTGGAGTGCTGAAGAACTCTAACACAGTGCTAATGGAAATGTTTGACCTTGAGCTCCTTCTGCTTCAGCCTCCCCTCTTCTGAGAGGGATTTACAACAGGAGATTTGTAAGTCTTTGTGAATCTTCTGTGTCTTTGATTCCATGGATGCTTCCCAGGATGAAATGCAGAAGGGGATTAATAAATCTTATTATAAGGCCACAGAGGGAACAGGAGGGGATACCTGAAACAGTGCTCTGTTCCGTGGCAAGAGCTTTTCCTGCGCTGCATAAAGGAGGGTCCTGCTGAAAAGCAGCCTGTGTTAATGTTGTTGGTGCCTGCAGAGCAGAATGCATGGAGTTAAAGGGAGTGAATTTGCTTTGTGGAAGAAAAGTAGCATTTAAGTGCTTAATATTGCAGAGAAAACACTTTAAACACAGATAAATTTTCTTGGACAGTATATTTTAAAATAAAACGTATGCTTCTGTGACCTGCCTGTAAAAATAACACAAAAATGAACATAATATGACGCTGTTTAAATACGCCAAATTTTAATGATTGAAGATCTGTTTCAATTTACAAAGAGAAAAGTCACTTTAAAAGTTTTTCCACATATTGGACACACACATCGTCAGAGGGAAGAGGCAGCGCTGCACTTATTTTGTTGTTTCTTTGCTTTTTTTATATATTAAATTAACAGGTTTTCGAGAAAGTTTTGAGAACTTAACCCCTAGAGCCACTCACTGCTGAATAGACCCCAGTCCCAGTGACTATTTCTAGTTGTTGCCAGCTTTGCCTCTGACTTTTGCTTTGCAAATGCTTCAAGATGGTGATAAAAAAGCCACGAGACCCTATTGTACCCCACAGCCCTGGCAGACTCCGTGTCATTTGGTGCCACAGCAGGGAGCTCCTCACCGTGCCCCAGAAGATGCATCCTGAGGTAGAAAACTCCAAGTGAATTTTAGATGCTGTTCCTACCTCATGCACAGAGCAGGAGCAAAACCAAGCAGTTTTCAACAAGTAGAATGAAGAGGCAGTTGCATAACTTCTGCACAGCCCTGCTAATGCTTTTGGGAAGTGAGTGTAAGCACTGACAATTTGTGTGCACCTTTGGCACGATCAGCTGGAAAGCTGAGGGATCTTTTATTCTATATTTAATCAATCCTTAATTCAGAGTTTTCCTGGCCCCGTGATCAGCCAGGTGCTAGACTCCATGCATGGACAATGACAGCTTGAAGGAAAATGAGACAAAAGGATGATTTTTATCAGAATCAGAGGCTGGTACAGGCTGTCCAGGGAGGGGGTTGAGTCCCCAGCCCTGGGGGTGTTTGGATGTGGGTTTGAGGGCCATGGTTTGGGGTGAACTGTGTAGAGCAGGGTGATGGTTGGACTGGGTGATCCCAAGGGGCTTTGAATGATTCTGTGATTCTTATTGCCCTGAATCAGGGGCACTGCCAGGCACTTTATACAAAACTCTCACAGTGAAGGGACCTATTTTTAAAGAAACAAATTCATGTGCAGCTCTTTCTCCTTTCCTTTCCCCCAACAGGAGAGCAAGGAGGGAATTTCACTACTGGTGCATCTCTTCTCATCACCTCTTTGTGGATCAAAAGAGGGGATGAATACATTCCTTGGTTTGTTTGGCTTGTGCACACAGCTTCTGCTTTACCTGTGAAATTCTCTTTAGCTCAACCCAGGAGTTTTCTCACTTTTGCTCTTCTGATTCTCCCCCCCACACACACATGGTGGAAATGCATCTGTGTGGGTTTTGGCAGCTGGCTGGAGTTAAACCATGACACTAGGTCAGGAAGATTTTAGACTAAGAGTGAGAATTTTTCAGTCTCTTACCATTTTTAATCCTCTGCCTTGTGAAAAATATTTTTTTTTCTTAGAAATCTGCATTGCCCTAACTAGATTTGAATAGTTATTCTGGGATCAGTTTTTTTCTCAAGCATTTTCTCCCTTGAATGTATTTATAAAATACCTTATGCTCCTTAATTCTTTTGCCTGGCAGCAATAGTTTGCTATGAATGACTTCACTGTCAATGTTCTTGCAAAATTTTACACTTCTAAGTCACGTGCAAATTTTCTGACATTTATTAAAAAGTCTATGCAAATACAAGGAACTCATTATTAAAAAAAAACACAAAAAAAAATAGTTATCAGAGTTTTTCATTTGTAGAAAAAGCTGCACAGCCTGGGCCTGCAAATGACACCATTGCCCTGACAGTTATGGGAAGTCAGACCAGTATTTCCCAGTATTTCTAAGCACACCTAGGCTTTGAGATACCATTAAAGCAACAATTCCAGCTCTTCTTTGGGTGTCTACTTGCCTGCTCCCAGGAATAGTTTATCATTTGCCAAGTTAGGTGAGGAAAGTTGTATTTCACTTACTAGCAAGGCAAGTCATGCAACTCTACATGAAATAACTGTTCCTTTAAGGAATAAATTGAGCTTAAATTGCAGATGTTCTTATGCTTTCACACGTAATTTGCTGCTCAGCATGGGTGTGTATATTCAGACAACTACACAGTCCTGCAGGGAAACAGACTGTTTTCAAATAACTTTATTTAATAAAAGGCTGTTTGAAAAATTACTTTCCAGAGGCTGCTGTCAAAAAAAAGCACAATTGCACCAATAGTATATCAGCTTTGGTATATAGTAATTTATCCAATTCCCCTTACAACAGATGGAGTGCAACAATTAGATGATGTCTCATATAGGACTGTATGAATTTTATTAACCTTTGCTGAAACTAAAGCTGAAGAATGCACAGAAGCATTTGTACTTATTGTGTTCTCACACCTTAAATGAGATCCTTCCTCTTACTTTTGTCAATCAGGGGAAATACAATGATGCTGAAAATATCTTCTGATGAACAGCCACTGTATTGAACCCTTCATGTGTTAGAACTGAACAATGCAGTTGAACTGTGGTTCAGTGCACAGGAATCAACACCAGAAGTACATCAGGAAGATCTGCTGTCCTAGTGAAGTTCTGCTGGTATTTAAAGATTCTTGAGCTCAAGGAAGTTTTGCTTTGATGGAAAACCTTTTACTTTATTTTGCTTCACTTTGCCTCTTCCAACCAAGGGTTTATTGTTTTCAATAAAGGATCAGTAGGGAAGACTAAAACAATAAGATCAGGTATTGATTCTAAACGAGTTTCAGTGAAATCACTTCTGCTAAAAGAATTTTCATAAAATGCCTTGCAATCCATGAGTGGGGAATACCACACAGGAGAGAATATTGAAATTAAAAATATTGAAAGAGAGATTGATCTTCTCAATATTTTATTTTACTTTTTACTAATTTACATTTCCCATAGTCCCATAAAATCTTATTTTGGAGGTGTTCAAATGTATTTCTTTTTGTGAATGGAGGGCAGCAAACCTTCTGTAGATTTTTTTTTCAGGTTTTCAACCATGCCCCATTAGGTTAGATAACTAAAGTGTCCTGATCTGACAGATTTTGTATCAGGGATCAGTTTTCAGATGCTATTCTGCTGAAATAGACCTTAGATGCCTTCCCATCTGTGTCCACCTCGTGATGTAGAGACAACTGGGAGGAAAGGGCAGAACATTTTCCTCACAGCTTTCTGGGGTGGGGTAATCTGAAGGCTCCATTGTGTATACACTTCTGGAAACATGCTGCAAAGTATGAAAAACTCTTTTTCCCTTGCTGGCACAAGGGTTCTTTCTGCACTGTGAGCTCAAGAAAGTAGATCAATAGTTTGCATTTTAAAAGGGTCTATGTCAATAACAAGCCCTGTAACACCGTGTTCTTGTGTTTTTGACATTTGTTCCAAGTACATGCAATACACCTCTTATTCCTGAAGCTTTCCTAAGCCTAACATCATCATAACACTTCTCCTCGTGTACTTCACGACTTCTGAATTATTTTTTTCTATATATGTCTACTGTAGTCATATTTCCAGATATAGTTTTACAGGAATAGGTTAAAGCAACATGACAGAAAGTTTAAACACCCTAACCCATCTCAGATTTTAACCCTAATAAAATAAGACCAAGATAACATTTTGAGAGATTTACACTCACATGCAGCAGAACGGAAAAAATAAGAATTAAAGTTGAATTAGTTTGGACATTCACAACTCATCCTCAAAGGTTCATGGCACACAATTAATAACTAAAGCAGAAGGTAGAATTAATACCTTTGAGCTGTGGTATTTCTTTCCTCCACCTTTTGAATCCATGAAGAAAAGATTGAGAACTTGCTTCCCCTCTTTTTAAAAAATTATTTTCCTTTTACATTCATCCATTCTTCCCACCTTTGCTCCTGCTGTCAGGCCCTGCACACAGGATACTCTCACCCCCAGGCCTGTGCAGCATCACAGGCTCAGCAGGGGGAAGTGGGAAAGATTTACTGGGTGCCAGGGCTTTGTCAGTTTGGTTCCTTAGGATCCTTCTGCTTCTTTTCCTTGGGTAAAGTGCTCCGTGATGTGAAACAGGATGGCAGAAAATAAATATATAGGAGGGAAAGTCTTCAGTGTATCTTATATCATGCATTAGTAGCATGATATATCCACATCTAATTCTATTTATTCTCTGTCTCTGACAGAGTCTTGGAGTAACTAAGTCATTCTGAGTCCAGTTTCTGACATGTAAAAAGACAGTTTCTGCTTAGACAGTCATGGCATGAGCAGGTAATTCTCATGTCAGATGGCTTGACATGAGAGAGGAACACTGTGGATGTGTAGGCAATATTTCTTTCAGCTGCCAGAAGAGAAATCATAGTTTGCTTATTTTTGTGCGTGTGGCATGAAGTTTTCAGTTAGCCTGTGACTACAAACAAACCTAGGGACATCAGAATTCCAGAACAAGCAGCCTTACCTATTCTGCAAACAATGGTGCTTTTTCATAAGGAAAACTTCTCAGATAGTATTTTATTCCTCCTCTTTACTTTCATCATTTTCTGACAAGGTTTTGGTTTTGAGCAGCTGTAAATTTTCAGGGCAGATTTTAAGACATAAGGATCATCTGGTTTGATCTTTGCTTAACATAGGCCATAAAACTTCACCCATAATTCTTGTAGTGGAACATATCACCTTTCCTAAAATGTAAGTGAATACTGTCTAGCCCAATAACTTGTGGTTTGCTAAAGCATAAAAACATCCTGTCTCAATTTAAGGAATCCTGGAGGATGATGAATTTCGTTCTTCCTTGGCAATGGATTGCTGCTATCACTGCAGAACAGTTGTTTCTTATTTTCATTTCGCCCAGAAACAAATACAGGGCTGCCATAAGATACAGGCTGGTGGCCTGAGAGTTTGTCACACCCACAACACGGGGCAAAATATTCTGCTTTGTGCATATGCCCTTGCTCTGCTGGCCTTATGCTGTAAGGTTTTACATTAGGGTTGGCTCCAGTTCAACCCTTACTTTATTTTTCTCCTATCTCACGATAAACCACACTTCATTTCTCTCTCAGGTCTCACAAAAGCTGTCCCAGGCCACAGGAAAACAAAAAAGAAGGTAGGAATTATCAGGTAGAGTATTGGGTGTAACTGTATTGTGTGATGATGGGTGTTTTTCAGTCATATGAGAGAAAAAAGGTGGTAGCACAATTAATTCAGTTGTGAGACTCAGAATTAGCTGCCTTGTGAGTCAAGCGTCTGCCAAGCAGAAACTTACCAACTTCTGCACAAATCACACTGGGACCTGAACCACTAGATGCAGGTGATAAAGACCTCCTGGCCATTCATGCAACTTAAAGATCATAAAAAATTGTTCATTTTTATCCAGCTGCTTGTGTGAGAGCAAAATTCAGATGTGGGTCACTTTTTGGGCAGTTTTCTACAAAGCTAGAGCAGGATAAATGTCTTCTATTGAAAGTAGTGTCTCACAATCACAAGAATAAAGGAATTATCAGGCAATTACAGTCCATAAAGCATTCTCTTGTTATCTTCATCACGATGCAGGGGCAGGGCACTCTGCTGTGACCCCATAGTCAACAATTTCTCATGGAAAAGCTGAATCTCATGGAATTTTTCAGCAATGAAACAGTTACACAAGCACAGGACTTTGCCTTTCTCTACATGCCTGTGCTGCATAGCTCAAATATTGACTTAACTACAAACACTCTCAGGCTGTAATTTTAGACATCAAAACCAAATATATGAAATATGTCTTGGAAAAGAACACTGAAAGCATCAGTAGTACATAAGTGAGTAATCTGTACAGAAAGGAATAGTACTTTGGGTTGGTTTTTTTTAAGCACTTGAGCTGAGCTGAGTTTACATCATTCCACTTGTGCAATAAGAGAAATGAAAACCAACTGAGCATCTGCTTGTTAACACAAGGCCCTTTCCAAAGAGAGGAAGGGTTCAAATTTACAGAACACAATTGTTTGCAGAGCAAAATAGTCACCCAGATGGCAAGAATAAGCAACCCTGGCTCTGGTATGTGTTAAGAGGAAGACTGAACCTGTTGGGGTCACCATCAGTAAGAGTTTCATAACAACTATGCCAAGCTTTCAGCTTCCAGCATGGTGAGCATGAGCTCATCAGTGTAATGCTAATCTATTAATCCAGAGATGGTGCTAAACACTCTCCTGGGCTGATGATTGACCTGGCTCTGCTTGACATCAAAATACCAGAGAAGAAAAGCCAGTTCTGATTTCTTTTTTTAGTGTAACTCCTGTCAGTATCCAGGGCAATTATAAGTAATGTAGGAGATATTTTAATCAAGACATTCCTGTGTTACATAAAAGCATCTTCTGATCCACTATATATATTTTTTTTTAGCATATGAAGAGCAAAAGTAAGGGCAATTTACTATACACAAACTATTAAGAGGCTAATGAGCTTAGTGGATTTTTGAGCATTAACCCTTTTCCTTAAGGAAGTATGTATATCTGTTTTATGACTTTTTAATCAAAGTAAAATATGAAGCAGCAGCTACTTAATCTGTATTTCAAAACAAATACATGTGCTCAGAAATAATAAAAAAAAAACAAACAAACAGCTGATCTGAACCACATAGCAATGAACATAAAAAAGCAAAATATTTGATATTTGAAAAAATTCTGACTAAAAACAGGGCCAGTCAAGCAAATGATGCATCTAATCTCAGTCCCCACATGCACAATCTGAAGACAAATACATGAACTACCAGTTTGAAGTGATAAAAGTTCTTGGGTATTGCTCAGTTTTGTTGTGGGGGGAGAAAAAACATAGTAAGTAATAATTTTGTAATTACTTCGTAATTTTTAAGAACATAAATGGATGGTAAATACTGAAAATTAAATATACAACCATATTATAATTATGTTTTATATTTGAAAGAGTCATCAAGGAACTGAAGCAGGTAATTAAATTGACTCATATACTTTCATCAAATTTGTAAAAGTACATCATAAAGTCAGGCAGAAACATGAGATTGGAGAATATACTGGGTTCCCTGGCAGCTGCCAGATTTATATTGCTTGTAAATATATATGTGAAGCTATTCAGGTCTGTAGGATCCAAAGAAGTTTGAATTAGGCAAGTTCATTTGTTTCACTGCTGTTTTCCCAGGATAACTGGGGAAACTTCTCCAGTCACTGAACATCTCTGCCTGGATTCCTGCTGGAGACTGACCTGTCCCACCCCAGAGAAAACCTGGTCCATGCTGAGTCTGGAACTTGCTCACCGTGGAATTTCTCTCACTCTGAGGAAATAATTGTCTTTCTATCAGAAACTTTTTGTACAGCTGAGTGCAATGGACCAAAGTTTCCTTCATTTCACTTGGACATTTTGTATTTCCTCTCCCCAGGTAGAATTTTTCTCTCCTCTCAAGCAGAACTTTTTTATCTTCCTCTTTGTCAGTAAGTGGAAAAATGTATAAAATGAACCAAAAAGGTGAAAATAGGAAGGGAATTGGCTTACAGAGAATGACAGGAAAAGAGACAAAGTGTTTACTTGTGCATTTCCTTATGGGAATTTCAAAAATCAATCACAGATAGTTGAGAGAAAGGTAGAATAGCTAAGTAAGGAGCACAAATGTTCACATGATATACTTTAGCATCCTAAATCCAGATCAAGCTACTATAGGAGAAGTGTAGAGGCAGCTAAACAGCAGAGCTCACAAACTTCAAACATCCTGTTTGAATCTTGAACAAGTTTGTTTGAGATATCAAAGTATGCAAAACTTCAAATATAAACTTCAAAACACTGTTGGTTTTTTTAATTATTATTATTTTATTTTTTAAGAAACACTCTCTCCCAGCCTATTTCCTATTTTCTTCTTAAAACAGAGTCATACTCTGAAGATCTACATGTTGCAGGGGAAGGACAATCAGCCACCTAGTGTGGATAAGACCGGTTCAGAACCAGCACAAGCTCCTAGGAGAGAAATAAACCCAAGAGAGCACGAGTGGACACCAGTTCCCCACGGGTCTTGTGCTAGTCTGCATATCTGTGGGTGTCATTCTGGCTGAATTCTTGGTCCCCTAAGCATTTATATTAAAAAAAACCATGACTCATTAGCAATAATTGTTAGCTAAATCCACAAGAAGTCCTAGAATACATTAACCTACTCTCAACATCCAGAGCTCTGTACTTGCTATGTGTCAGAGGTCAGAAGATGCTGAGTTGCGTTAATAAATTATTACAAAGATAATATATTTGATACATGTGTTTTCATCAGGAGCTGATGAGTCTAAACAGGACATATTGTGGAATTATTCAAACATCGTATGAAAAAACACAACATAAAATATATTAAGGCAACTAGCACACTTTCCTGGAACAAAATATTTATAGTATCCAGGTTTTAAAAAACTTAAAAAAAAAATTAAAAAAAAAAATAAAAAATTGCCTTTTTTAGAAAAGGCTTGTGTTTTTCTCCTGCATCAAATGTGTGCTAAGCAGCAGTCAGCACTTTCGTCACTTTAGAAGCAAGATGGGTGACAGACATTTAAACAAAGGAAAATGCACAAAGGGAAAGCAGTGTATCTGAAAGTATTTTATAATTAATTATACCTTCTAGGTACTGTCTGTTCATTCACTTTGTAGGCTTTTCATTCCAGGATCTGCTTTATCGGAGCTCAATTTTGTTTTGTAGAAACGCTGTCACTATTTCTCCATTCAATTCATTTACTCAAAAGTGTTAAACAGATTTATCTGGAAAATATCAGCGTGGCAACCCAGAAATGACTCATGTACTGTCTGTGAGCAGTGTCTAGCTCAAAGTCAGCAACCTTCTTTGGTGCCTGATAACATCTCAGTTACACATCTTCACTTTGGGCTCACAGCAATGTGCTGGAGAAGGATTTGAGAGCAGCTGCTACATCCTAAATGAAATAATTTAACCACATTGTTGTAAAATTCTCACCATCCACATTCCCTTTTTGTTTTTTCATGGGGCCCAAAATTTAAGTAG
The DNA here is from genome assembly GCA_024611195.1 of Ceyx melanurus. Classification (NCBI taxonomy): domain Eukaryota; kingdom Metazoa; phylum Chordata; class Aves; order Coraciiformes; family Alcedinidae; genus Ceyx; species Ceyx melanurus. Next base: position 5,749 of record JANHGL010019163.1, on the reverse strand, counting down.
CTATATAACTAGATTGCTTTAGCTGTCCTCAACAAGAAATTAGGATTTAGTTGCATATCCCCACTCCAAACCAGCATGAGACAGGACTCGACATCCTACCTGCTGCTGGTACCCACCTGGCTGTTGGGAAACAGCGTCTAGTCAGAGCCAAAAAACTCTGGTTCCTGCCTGGCCCTTCTGTTTTGCTTTCTGTGGGAGTCATGATCTGAGCAGGGCTAAGACTCTTGCTTTTGCTGGTGAGATAGGAGGAGAAAGGCTGGCTGGAAATGCCCTGGGGCTTGGGTGTGATCTGGGGCTGTCTCAGCAGCAGGACACGAGCAGTTCTGACATGCCCACTGGCAGCTCTGAGCCTTTAGGCATCGCTGGGGCGACTGTGGGGTAGCAGCAGATCAGGAGGGGTTTGGAACCTTAGAAGCAGTTAAACACTGCTGAAAGAGAATGGAAATTTAAATCCTGTCTCTGTGTGATCATTTTTCAAATGGAATTTACGGGGTTTTAAAAAATATAATCCTGATAACTCAAAACTAAATTACACAGCATAAATGCAATTGCATTTTTTTTGTCCTATGATAGAATAAACACTATTTTTTTATCAGAGAATATGCTTGATTATATATTCTTTTCCAGCAGCTTTATGGCAGGGCATCTCCAGCTGAATAAAGCTAATGTAACAGAGCAGAAAATCAAGCTCTCTGTCTAGTTTGGTCTAATCTCTAATCCACATTCCTAAATACTGAGATGCAGAAGTGGACCCAAGGATTAGGGGAAATAAAATCTCCAGACTTTTGGTCCAAGCCTGTCATAATGCTCCTCTTTCAATCAGTATCAATATTACAAAGTTCAAACAGTCTGTCCTGATTAGCAAATCCAGCAAGCCTACAGCAATCAGCAGTTAACCATGAGACTGCCAGAGCTTTTAGGAACAGGTTTAGTAATAAGCACATAAATAGAAAGTTTACTGTGCTAAAGCGGTGCCAGTTTGAACACCTTGGAGGGCTGAACTCTTGAGACAACAATCTTTACTAATTCTCACAAATATCCTCCAAAACATGACTCTCCTTGGTGGCACGACTGCTGACAACTATGTTGACAGCAGCACCATGTCCCCCGAGGTGATTTCAGAGTCCTGGCTGTGTGCGGAGCTGATCCCAGTGTCAGAGTCTGTGTCGTTTATGTCCAGATTAGTCACTCTGTGCACAAAGTCAGGAGCAGCAGTGCTGTTACTGGAGACTGCACTGCCCTTGGGTGGCTCCTCCTTTGATGGCAGCCTGCTTTCAGTGTCGTCTTTGACGTGCAGTAAATTCAGTTCTTCCGTGAGGAGCTCGTACTCCTTTTCCTTCTTCTGAAGCAGCGAGTCCCTGTATGTGAGTTCTTTCTGCACACAGCTCAGGTATGAGTTGATTCTCAGCCCATCTTTCATGCTTCTGTCCAGTTCATATCTTATGCTTTCCAAACTGGTGCTCTCCAGGTCAGCATTAGCAGCTCCTTCCGTGTGAACGTCGCCCGCGTTCTTTTCTGTGCATATGCCGTGTACCTCTCTCTCAATTTCAGCACACAGCTTTTCTATCAATTGTTTGTGATGTTTCAGTCTCTCTTCGACCTGCAGGATTCCCTCGCTCTTGCTCAAATAGTCGTGCACATCTTTTTGGTCATCGGGCCTGCTCCCCTGCTGCTCGGCCTCACAGGGACTGACCATCAAATAGGAGTCCTGCACGTAATTCTCTCCGTCGTTGGCCACACGATCTAGATGGAATCTTGCTTCACATTTTTCGATCTCCATGTCTAGTTCCTTCATCCTAAGGACTTGCTGGTGAATGGTGTGATCTTGAGAGATGATCAGGTGGATCAGTGTCTCCATGTTATCTCTCTCTTGCTGAACGCTGTCCTGCTTAAGCTTGGCCAGTTTCCGGAAGGTTTTCCTCACGATTTTCTTTTGCTTGTCTATTGGCAACATCTTCATGTAATTGGCTGGGCTGAGCTCCCACTGCTTCTCCACGTTCTGTACCACCTTAGCCTCAGCTGTCTTCCACAGTGGAAACGAGAGGAAAGCATCTGACTTGACCAACACAAAATGCAAATTAGACTGCTCTTCTCCCCAGGCCTTCCAGAGTCTCAGGATCTTGGTCAAGGGAGGCAGGACTCTCTCCGAGCCTCTCCATTTTTCTACAATGCAGTAATCACTAGGATTTCCAAAAAGGACCTTTTTCTCTCCGAACGTCGCCTGGTGCTCCTCGAGCAGTGCTTGGATCACCTCGGTGCAGGTTGTGCGCTTGCTCAGGCCACACACAATCTTCTCTTCCTGGCACACCCACACCACAATCTCTCTCTCATTGGAAGCCATCTCCTTGCTGGGAGACCTGGAGACACCAGAGACCAAAATTACATATAATAAATTATATATCAATGACAGACTATATGAATAATAATTCCGATATAAGTACCACCTCGAAAAATTCCCTTATTATCCTGCGAGACATTATTCTTGTTTACATTACATGAGGAAACACCTTTGGGTAAAATAACAGACAAACACACCCATTTCAGTTATTGATTTAATACCATTTCTTGTTCAACCAAATGGGAATCTCACACAGAATGTCTCCTATCAAATTTGTACACATATTAAGTGTGTAATAACAATAAGTTATACAGTCTGCTGATTTGCACCTCATTTCCAGACATAACTTTCAGATCTGCGTCTTTCATCACACAGCCACTGAGCAAACATTTCTAGGCTCTTGATATCCTCGAGGCTTCTGAAGGAAAGAATCAGGCCTCCGAATCTGCTCTGAACAAAGATGGACTGGGACAATGTGATTGAACACCATCTAAGTTAAAATAAATGGATGATAGCGGAAATCTAGAGCTTTTTCCACACCTGCAACCCCACAAGCATAAAAAAACATTGTTTTTTGCTGTGATTTTTCACTAACAAGTCCCAGAGAATTTGCTGGTTTTCCTGAAGTACCAAATAATCTGTATTCCAGTGTGAGAGAATCCCAACTCTGAGCAAATACAAATATAGGTCTGTATTTTATAAACTTTGCAGTGATAGAGAAATGACAGAAAATGTAAAAAAAGTCTTTTTTTTAGAACTTTATTTCTGAATTTCAGTGCACGTGCTATTAACCCGACATTAGCAGCTGGTACCTCCTTATACATCAAGATTCCTAACTCAGGTGTCTAAGCTCTGGAGCACAGAGAGCAATTCAGATGGCCAAATGTAGAAATTCTTTATAATTCACTCCGAAGTTTGTCCCCGTCTGAGCAGCCCTGACCTGCCATGAGCCTCCATGAGCAGAATGGCCTGGTAGGACCTGTCCAGGCTATTCCTGCCTGCTTGCTCAGACCTGTCCATCTGGCTTCTTGCCTAAAATGATAAAACAATCATGCCCTGAGGAAAAAATGCATTGCTTTGGATATTCTGGCATCAATTCCAATCCATTGGAATGAATGAGGTTTAACCCAGTGTGACAGTTAAAGCTTGAAAATGAAAATGACAATTCAGACAATACTCAAATGACTCACTAGAACCTTTGGTTCTGCCTGGGACTATTTATTTGCAGTACTTTTCTAGTCTAGATGTAGCAGAAATGGAGTTTTGCCTGGCTTAATTAGGATTATACTCTATGATCATTAAAGTAATCCAACCTGTTTATTTTTCTTAATTATTACACAACACCACAGCCACTGCATCCCAGCAGATTGAACTGTGATTGACTCAGCTTGAGGTGCCACTGATCAGGAGGCAGTAATCCCCAAAAGACAGGGGACAGCAAATGAGTACTAATTAAACCCTCAAGAGTTAATTAGTATCACCACATAGGAGAGCTTTGTCCAACTCCATTGCTCCAGGTCTTGGAACATTCTTCTGTAAAAATCTGTGTTTTAGATTACTCTGAGTAATGACATCAGTTTCCCACTTCAGGGGCTCCCTCTTACACACCAGCATTTTACAGCTGTAATTATTAGTCTTTTTATTATATTTTTTATACTAGTTTTCAGAAGATTTTTTTTTTTCACAGAGTACTCAAAATAGCAAAGAATATATTAAAAAAAACTGGCAAAGTGGTAGCAAGAAACAGAAGTACTCAAGTTTAAATGAGAAGGTAGGGAATGACAGGTGATAGCAGATTAAATGGCATTATTGTCACATGCTAAAAAGTTTCTATCTGTAAATGATTTTAGGCTTATAGAACACAGGATGTTATAGAATTATTTTTGTCTGGTGACAGATTGGTAGTTAAATGCAACTTGCATAAATAGGCAATTGTAACAACTCAGATGTGACTGTAAAATAACTTAGGTTTTGTTCTACGCTACAGAAATCTAAAGGGAAAGAAAAAGGCAACAGATAAACCACACAGTTACGTTATATGTTCAGCATTAAATTATGAATGGCAAATTAATTTGAATTTATGAAATAAAATGAATTACCAAAAATACAGTGCCTGAAATTGTGTTCACTACTGATACATAAATAAATGGTCTAGATATAAAAGCAATTGTATTCCAATTTATAAAAGTACAGGCAGGGAAAAAAAAAGGCATAAAAATATAAGAAATACCAGATTGGGACTTTGGGGCAGTAAATTCAGTTGTGATTTTCCTGGGAGATATTTTGGTGTGTTTGTTTGGTTTGGGGTTTTGTTTTTGTTTTTCATCAATAAATGTATTTCAGGGAATAAGTTCTTGTCTTTTACCATTCTTCTGAGACAATTTTTTTTTCACACTGAAACTCTTCCTATATTTCTTTTTTTTCTTTTTTTTTTTTTTTTGAGCAGAAGTTGACTGCTCCTTTTCCTCCTGGCTCCCTTACACTTTCCTCTGAAGACAGTTTCACTGGGTAATATTAGTAAACCTTCAGAAAAAAACCCTAGATACTCTAGTACTGAGAAATACTTTTGCTATATCCATTTTTTTGCACGGACTTCCCACAGACTTCAGCAAGGGTTAAGCAATTTTCTGATGAAAATCCATTGTTTATCATACAGCAATCTCTACGGGAGCTCTGCAAACAACATGGATATAAAATAACATTTTAAATCACCGTTCACAATAATTTTTCAGCTGTTTATCACCTGCTGGTATTTTTCCCAGTTACAATGCACCTGTCTACACAGACTTTGCACTGAGCTTTTTTGGGAGTCCTCTTTACTTTGTTTATAGCATATTTGCCATACTGAAGTCCATAAGTAGCAGTAGCACTGCACAAATGGATAGTGTATATGCATGCATAAATATGCAAGAAATTCAAGTGACTTATACAAGAAATGATTATAATATATATATATGTTTATGCACAGTGTATGCAACATACACCTTGCAATTATACTGTCATTTTTACAGAAAAAAGAGAGAAGGAAAAAAAAAAATCTAAACATCATTTTATCAAAACGGAACTGTAAAATGCAAATTATGTCATTTTTTCCAAGTGTTTGTCACAACATGTATTATTCTCATTTTTATTCAGTACCCTCACTATATTTTTGATCCTTCTTTTTAATCAGAAAGATTTAACAAGCCATTTATAATCTTGCATTGCCACGGAAATCTAATATCTTCCAAAAAACCAAAAGTATTCTTTATTATTTTCCGCTAATAAACAGCAAATTTGCAAATAGCAAATTTGGCCTGCCATGGGCCTTTTAAGTAAAGTTATTTGATAATTCTTTCATCAGTTAATTCAGCTAGTCCCAAATGAAAATGAAGCTTCAGAATGTCAGTCACAGCATCATAATTATAATAA
>JANHGL010019162.1:32699-83902 GCA_024611195.1 Ceyx melanurus | reverse complement strand
TGTGGGTTTCATATATATATATATATATATATATATATATATATATGTATGTATGTATACATTATAATATATATGTGTGTGCATATACACATATATCTACACATTTTTGTGTAAGTAAATCAATGAACTACAGAAGCTGGAACTGCTACCAGAATTTACCTTTACAAACTATATGCCAGCTCTGCAAGATCAAATTATGCTCTCTCACAAAGTTTCCATACAGTCAAGCTTGGTGCCATAGTTCTAGCCCATATAAATCACCATGATATATGAAGTCAGGTAATCCCATAAAGCAAGCTGCCAAAAGGAGGACAAACGTTTCATGGAGCAGGAAGCACTGTTACAAGTTTTGCACTCAAGCTCTCTCCCTGTGCTAGCTGAACTGGCAGTTTGTCTGCCTGTATCTCATTAGATCAGGATGTTTAAGAAGCTGCTTGAAAAGTTTTTAGCAACACCATTTTGGCCTGATAAAATTCAAACCTACTTCCCGTGTTAGCGTCCCACATTCTCTGAACAAAATCTATACTTGCTGCATTGAGGTCAGGCTTAGCCCTTCTGCTCTTTTTCACCAGAAAGCCACACTTGTCACTCCTCTTTCTGGTATGAGTTAACGAGCCACTCCTGCCATAATGAATCAGCAGGAATCAGTAAGCATCTCCACAGAAAAGTATAACACTTGCTAACAAGACAGATTTTCAGAAGAAACCTTTGCCCTGCTACACAGTGGATTTTTTATTTATTATTCCAATTTAATTTGGAGTGCACAGATGACAAGAATCTAGGAAAATGGGAAGACTTAAGAGTCTATTTCCCTTAGGAAAAGCTAGGTCTTTTTTTCTTCCTCTTGTACACATCACTGGCGTATTTTTAGCTCTACTATATCACATTAAAGAAACCCAACATACAGGGATTCATGTATTTGAATTAAAGCTAAATTAAAGGCATTACAAGTTCTTCTCAAAAGACTCTGTCTTTCTCCATTTCCTGCCCATCCCAATAGCATTTTTCAAATCCCTCCTCACTATGCATGCTACCTACTTCTCCTTCCTCCCCAAAATATTACCATTTAGTCCATAATTATCCATCTGGAAATATAAAAACAATTGTGGTGTATGGAAAATTTTATCAGAGATAGTCAAGTGAAATTAAAGTTGGCAGTTCACAGAATATGTGTAGAAATTACATTTGAGATGCTGTAAAACTGCTCACTTGACAAAAAAGGGAAAATTGGAAAATTAGTATGAAGGAAATGAAACACATCACTGAGGGATTTGGCAGAGAGAAAGCCCATGTTAATGACAAACGCAGACGAGCTCCTTGGGTAGCGGACTTTAAAGCCTGCAAGGCATAATTCTGCCAATAGCTAACTTCAGCAGCTTTCTAAACATGGCAGTATCAATCAACATGCAATTCCAACTAAGATTGCTAAATCCCCCTTCCATTTCAGAGTTACTTTTCAGGAATTTTACACCTTCGTGAAGACTTTTACTGATTTTGTTCGGTATATGGAGAGAGTTCTTTCTCTGATTAACAGTCAATGTACCGTAAAAGGCTGTCTGTAAAAGGACACACACTGAAGAGCTGTGATAATGTCACAGCTCAAAATGGAATTTGGCATTTATGCTCAACACAGTAAGAAAGATTATCTATAGACAAGTATCTTTTACAAAGCTGAAAGAAGCCCAGCTTTCTTCCTGCAGTTTTGCAAATTAGCTCTATTTCTTCCTTATAAAATATAAATCATAGGGAAAACCTGTGCTGGAAACACATATCAGATCAATATTTACTATATAGACTCATCATGCTATGAAGGTAGCAAGAAAAGTATCTAAGAAAAGTATCCCCCACTGGCCCCTCCAAGAAACCAGGCCATGGTGGCAGGTATCCACCGATGTGACATTGCAGTGGCCCTGACCCTGCTGCCCACTTGGCACAGCCCCAAATGCAGGTCCTGGCACGGCAGAAGGAAAGGAGCAAGGGGGTGGGACCAGAAGACAGAAGAGGTGGGAACCTTTATTTTTCTCTTTGTAAATCTATGCTTGCTCATACAAACAGGCCGTGTGCCAAAAGGCAGTGAACAGTAAGCCCGGCAATCAGCCATGCCTGGAATTTAAAAGCATTTGGAAATAATATGCAATTCTATCCACTTAAGGCCATTCCAACTCTAAAGTACCAAATATCTACACTACAGTTTATCAGCTACAGAGCTTGTGAAACAACTGCTTCTTCCCTCCCTTTCCTGTTCTCATTTTGCTACCACGGTTGTGCCAGCACAGTAGTTTATGGGAGCACACTGTCACACACAACCTCACTGCCAGCTCAGGCAACCTCATCTACCACGTCTCCTCTTGCGTGCTTCCTAAAAACATATGTTGAATGACTGCTTGGTGGAACGGAACCGTGGTTCACAGCATGGGACCACAACCATGTCTGCCAGCACACCTGAGGGAGCTGTATGCCATAGCCTGGCAAGAGACGATCGATGTAGCAATATTTTCAGAGGGTACTGCTGCCAGACATGGAAACTTGCTCATAATTACAGGCTGCTCAGCATAGCCTTTCTGCATTTCATGACAAACCGCCTTTGTCATAGCTCTTTCTCTAGCATCACCGCCCCAAACTGCTATTTGCCTGCACTCCAGAATGGAAATCTCTGTTCTCTAGTCCTACCATTAGAGACTCTAATCATCTGTTTCTTATTCTCTTGTCTCCTGTATTCTTTTAATTGCTATGTTTTATCCTCCTCCTAAATTTTCAATAAACATTTTGAATGAAATAAATGGAACAATCGCATTACTGCACAAAAACTATGTCATGCTTTAGCACTGCATAACAAGCAACTTACTGGTTGCTCAACCCACAGGTCACAAGGGAATGCTTGGCACAGATGCTGCAGAAAAGGATTCTTCAAAATTAAATTTTTTCCATAATTAAATTCAAAGGTGGCATGTAAAAAAAACCTTTTAAAAAAGCATCAGCAGCACAGTGGAGATTTGAAGTTAGCTATGTTCTCCTTGGCCAGGAGGTTTAGCCTGTTGAGTTGTACTGCTTTGTTACAACAAACCAGTCAGCTATGATTTCTGATTTGTCTACCTTCAAGTCTGAAGCCTGGTTCCACTGAAGAAAATGGCACAGGGCCCACTCTAAATGTGACCATGTTTTGCCTTCATGCATGCACGAGAGCAGAGCTGTCTGGTGCATGTATCAGCAGTCTCATCAGCCTGTATGTTGCACTGCAGTAACTCTGGATGTGTTGAGAAAAAGGACAGGTGGGTTTAAAAGAAGCTATCAAAAACCAAACACAGGGAAATGCAAGTTTCAGAAACAGTCCTTATATAAAGTAGCTGTACAGATGCTTTCCTGCTGATGCTATCTCAGTGTACTAACTACAAGAACAATTTCTTTTTTTTTTTCTTTAAGAAGACTTCACTTTAAGTAGTCACCGGTCCAAGCTTGTGATTATCTAGCTGTGGGTGTTGTATATGCTGTAGTACTTGCCTCAAGGGAACGACAAATGTCGTTTGCAGATGCAAAAAAATAGACTCAGTGTGAAGTCAAAGGAATAAAGGATGTTTAGAAGGCATCATTTAAGAGCTCCTCATGCAGAGTTGCTCAACTGAAAACAGCTATGCAATATACCTCAGAAGATCTAAGTGAGACACAAGAGACTGAAAATCTGATAATGACTTTAAGGGCTGACAGGGCATCCTGGAATACTTTAAACCTCCTATAGATTCCATGGAAACAGGAAATGTAAGGACACCATCTTAAGTATGTTAAAAGTCTGATTTATGAAGAATTCAGGAGAAAACACCGGTGTCTTGTTAGGGAAAAAAAATTACCCTGTGATCTCAAAGTCTTTGAGTTGAATGGTAAAAAGGGGCATCAAAAGCCCGGGGTTTATCACAATTGCCATTTGGGACCATGCTAATCAGCAGAGGGAAACAGAAGCACATTCATCTTTGCACAGACTCGCCACTGAAATAATCTCTGCAACACCCACTGCTCTGATAAAAAGGACACTTTAGCCTAACACAGCTTTAAGGCCAAGCAGTACATGAAAACAAAGCATGGTTATTTCTGTTACTTCTTTGGTTTACCCCAAATCCCCATCTGCTGGTTTTCTTTATCACTTTTTTCTTTCAACTTTTGTCTCCTTTGTGTTCCTTTATTTTTTCAGTTCCTCAATTTTATGCATTACTGAAACCATTTTCCCTTACTTTTCTCTGCTCTTCTTGCAGCTCTGATCACCAAAACAATACCTCTTCCTCTAAAAGAATCCGAAGTCAAACATCCCAGTACCATAATATACAGAATTAGCTTTTTTCTCCCTAGAATGAAATATTCAAGAAAAATACAATTATGTCTTACAGCTTCAATGTCAAGACAGATTGAAGGACACAGATTCAAATCAGAACTTTGGCAGTTTGTCATGGTTTACACCCAGCTGGGAGCTGAGCACCATGTAGCTGCTTGCTCACCACTCCAACCCCTCCCCTTGCCGGGATGGGACAGACAATGGGGAGAAAAAGGTAAAACCCCATAGGTTGAGATAAGATTTTAATAGAACAACACAAGTGCAGACAACAGTAATAACAATAATAGTAATGAAACAATATACAAAACAGGTTATAAAATGCACTGAAGTCCCCATCCCTGCACTGATGGCTCTGTGCCAGAGACCTGCATGGGCATGCCCAGTCCCTGCCTTATACAGCTGGCATGATGGTAGTATGGTATTGAATATCCCACTGGCTGGTGTCATTGTCTATCCTGGCCACGGCCCCTCCCAGCTTCTGCTGAAAATTAACCCTATCCTAACTGAATCCAGGAAGCATTTCATACCCACTTAAGAGCCTGAATAGTATGATAAAATAGAAAAGAACCTAGGAAAGACCCCTAAAAAAAAAAAAAAAAAAAAAAAAAATAAAAAGGTATGAAAATTTTTCACAAGGAAAACAAAAAAAAGAGAACATATACATTTCCTTTTAGAAAAAAAAAAAAACTTACTATAAATTTTTTTTTAATTTCCATATTGCAAAATTTCCCATTCACTTCCACCCTACCATGACCCACTCGACTGACATCCATGTACACAATGAACCAGAATGCTTTTTTCACTTTATCCATTTGGAATTGCTCTCCATGATCTCAGAAGATAAGCACAGGTATAATATGGTTTCAAACACTATAAAGAAGTTCAAAATAAGAGTTGACTTTTGCATATTAGGAACAAAAATGTCAACAAAACTTTAAAATAAATTGGCAAAAAGCAATCAGAAAGCTTCATGAAAAAATAATGCCTGCAGTTGTTGGATATGCCTTTTCCAATTTTGAAATACACAATTCTACCTTGAATTCCTTGGTTTAAAATAATGATTGCATTGTAAATACAATTATAAACAAAACAAAAATCCTTATTAAAAATAAACTGTAGTTGATAGTGGGAGAATTTTAACACAAAGTATTACTCTAAAGCATACTATGCTGTTGCAGTTTTTGGTCTTACCTAGTTTGGTTTAGGACCTGACAGCATCCTCTGCTACCCCTCTTATTAAACACTTGTAATATTCTTGCCAAATTACAGCAGTGTGAAAGGGAAAAGGCTAGTGAGAGAAGCATGATGTGTTAAAAGTGAAATCTCTTTGTTTCTGTTTTGAAGAATGATATGCAAACATGAATCATACATCTTGCTTCTGCTACTGTAACTCAGTATCCTCTGCTTGGTTAAATAACAGACACTTGGCACACTCAAAATTTACATTCTTGCCAAGAACTGAAATTTGCAGCAACTCTGAGCTCTGTTGAAACCCCACTGTAGATATTTAAGTTGTACACAGCACTCTACCAGAATCAACTACATGTTAAATGAGTATTCAGCATTAGAATGACTATTTAAATCTCTCTCCACCTCTGAAACAGTCATACTAAAGCTGAAAAAAAGGCTTTTGAAAAGATCTTCAGGAGAACAGAAGGCTCTTTATGCATTGTACTGCATTAAAAAAATAATAAAGCATACAGAAATTACAGAATCTGCAGGTTTAGAAAATTTGCCTAATAGTGGCATCAACAGAAAACCAATCCTTGTGTGGTGCTCCAGAAAAAGATGGAAACTTTGAGGTGCTACAAGCAGAGCTCAAATGAAAATAAACCAGTTGTAGTGGGGAAAAATACAGATAGAGGGTGGAAAACACATGTAATTAACACATGGATGACAGAGCCAGACTCTTCTCAATGTCATTCAATGACAGGACAAGAGGCAATGGGAGTCAGTTGGAGCACAAGAGGTTTAGGGTAAACACAAGGAAAAACTTTTTGACAGTGAGAGTGCCAGAGCTCTGGAACAGGCTGCCTAGGGAGGTTGTGGAGTCTCCTTCTCTGGAGACATTCAAGACCCACCTGGATCTGTTCCTGGGTAACTTAGTCTAGGTGATCCTGCTCTGGCAGGGGGGTTGGACTAGATGATCTTCTAGGTCCCTTCCAATCCCTAACATTCTGTGATTCTATGATTCAAATTCATATACCTACAACTTAACTGTCTCGTAGAAAAGACACAGTATCTTCAATAAGAGAACTGTGAAGGATTTCTATTTGTAATTTATAAAACCAGAAATGACAAGTTAGCTTCCACTTTGCTACTACTACTTCTTTGCAGCTACTAATAAAAGAATAAGCTGGCATACAACTCCCTAAAGTATGGGTGCCTAGTAGAATTTAGATGCTTGGAAGTATCCAAGATAATTGCAAAGGTCTGGAAGATACGATTAAAGAGAAACCCACTCCTAGGCAGGTAAAAGTTCTGGAACAGGTGAATATGTGATGGCTTCTAAAATAGTACTACTAATAAATAATAGCCTATGCTAAGGCAACTGAATCCTGCTGTTAAAGTCAGCTGATGAGAGTCAGTGCAAAATATAGACAGCTAGAAGTTGAGGTCAGCGTGTGACAGCTGTGTCCAGGCTCCCAAGATAGTCACCTGAGATGCAGTCAATACAGGCAAAGGGTCTAGAAAGATTCAGTAAGTCAGCCAGCTTTCAGATGTTTTCTTGGCTCCACTGGCTTTATGGACTGTAAAGAGAATTTAGCTACATAGCTCATCTTCATCTGAGCCTCCCCCATCTCGGCATAAAGACCACGCATGTGCATCAAAAAGCCATAACCAAGCCTTCGACTTGACTAAATATACACTTTCCCTCCTCACTGTGAAATGGATAAGGATATTATCGTTATACAAACAGAAGATACCGCAAATGGCAATAGGCTCGGCTGTTCTAGAGCTCTCTGCTGCCAGTCTGACTGCAGAGACTCTACCTGGTATGCACTGACCCCTTCTGGAGACGGGGCCTCGCTAGCGCTCTGAAGGAGTTCAGCTGGCCAGAGGTGTCAGGTCACCTTTGCTTCCTCCCTGCCTGTCCATTTTTTCCTGCAATGACACTGCTGAAAACTATAAATTCTGCCACTTACTTCATCAAAATACACATCTCTCAGATTCTCCCTTCCTCCAGGTGTAGTTGAACAGTAAGGATATAATTAATTTGCAAAATACCCTTTATACTTTCTTGAAATTTTGCTCTTAAGGCTGTCAATAAAGTAACCATCACTTTATTACTTATTAAACTATAGCGCTGATCAAGGATTCATTAAGTGAATGACAAAGTTCCATAATGTTGATGTTACACAATTAATATTTCTGTTGTAGAAGTAATTTCTATAACGTAAAAGTGTAAAATGAAGGGTCAAAGAAATAAGTCAGTAGAAAGAAGTTAATAGTTTTTTTCATGTTTACTAAAAAAAAAAAAAAGGTAAAGGAGCATCAGAAAGGTCTAATTAGAAGAGTTTGCTATGTTCAGTTTTCTGCTTATAATTAAGTGAAATCTGTGGATTATTTTCTGTCCACTGAAAAAGTTACAGGTTTATTACACATTACACTTTAATTATGTACTTACTCAACAAAATGGCACATCTGAGTCATGTCTTAGACACTATACAATAAATATATAGAATCACTGCAGAGAAAAAAATGCATTTAAGCATCAGTCTTACTTAATTCAGTCAGTTTCTAAATATATGTGGTATTTATTCAAGACACTAACAAAAACTTAGAGGGCTTTCACCCCTTTTAAAAGAAATTTGTCAGTTGACCTATGGAAAAAGCTAGTGAGACACCTTGCCTTACTTCTAATCTTTTAAGAAAAACAAGCCCAGAAATTGTTCCCCATCATTTCTTCTCCTTCCTTTCTCAGACTGCTACTGTAAACTAGGAACTAATACATGAATGTTAAAAATATTACTAAAATATTATTAAGGGATCTCTCCTTCAAGAGAAAAAATACCCACTTAGCTAGCTAAAGAAAAAGAAAAATGTAGGTTAGGAGTCTTAAAGCAAAGTATAGTAAAAGGAAGTAGTAAAATACTAAACTGATCTCTTCCATTTGGAGATTTTACATTCCTTAAAAAAAAAGCACACTTCTGCATTTTGCATTATTGACTAAATGTTGTACCTTGTCTTCCTCATCTCTAAGCCCTAAGGTGGGTGGGCTCAGAAATAAAGGCTGAAGACATACACTATGCAGGGTTGAAAAATAAGTAGTTAAGGAGGCCTCAACTCTTTACTGCCATTGTGATGTTAACAAGCATTTTCCACTGTGAAAAGTGACTGCAAAATGGTTATAGGGTGCCATGGTCTTTTTCTTATGCATGGAGACAAATGAATTTGAAGGAGAAAAGAATCCAAACACAAGCAAAGAATACTATTTTAAACCAGCACCTCCGTCAGTGGAACTGACTACCCCAAGGAAAGCAAATTATGGCTACTATCCTTACAGTAATGATTAAACCAGACCAGGAACTGATTAAAGTCTATGGACTTTGCTTTAAAAGCTCCTTTCTCTTCATCTCCATATGTCTGCTTGAGTTTATATTCTCAACTTCTTCATAACCTGTTTAAGTAAAACGTCTTAACTGAAGCAACAACAGAATCAGAACATTGATCTGACAAGACCATGATACTGCAATTCTCATAAGAACGTCCTTAGCCAAGATTGCCTTAAGCAACCAGCCTCAGGGAAACTGACCTACAAGCATACATTTTAGTTGAGTTTAATGAGATTTGGCTGAAGCTCCAAAACCAAGAAGTGCAATTCAGATGTATTTGTAATCCTTGAGAGAGGGCAATAATACACTCAGTACACACCTTCTAAAATGTTCTACAGGGGAAGGTGCTCCAGTTTTGTTAAATATTGTCCTAGTGGCCTTTCTTTAAAAATAAACAACACTAAAAACTCATGCAAGTTATTTCTAACCACATTTCAGAAAAGAAATTTAGAAAATTATAAAGATAATGTATGGAAGCAAATGCAAAAGACTGCAGGACACACAACAGCATGACCTAAGCATAAATGTATTTACATTTGACTCAAAATAAACAATTATTTTCATACAGTACTGGAATATGTCCTTTGCAAGAATATATGCCTAGTAAATAGAGGGCAGCCTTAATGTCCTTTCCTTGTTCTTGATGCCACCCCTACAGGACTCCTGATTTTCTGTCAACATGGGAGGTTAAAATTTATGTGTATCTACTAGAAACAGTTTGGGTACACAGAGAAGAATCACAACTGAAGTATTACTGTCTGACATTTGTATGACCCTTCAGTATGCATATGAAAATAGTATACTACTACTCATTAATGATTTAATTGTCCAAATAACAAAAATGTTGTGAAGGAAATATTATAGTTAACATACACCAAGGTTTTTCTGTGTTGCAAGTTGTTCATGCAAATTATCATTCAACTTCACAAAAAAGAAACATTTCTCTTTTTCTACCCCTGCTCTCAGAAGCAAACAAACAACAAAAAAACCTAAAACCACAAACATACAGATACACATACAGAAATAGACAGATGATATATTGCAAATAACTGTCAAGCCCTGGTGAACCCTGGAACTCCAATGGTTAATTAAAATGTAGCATTCCTTTGAGAGGATAAAAGGAATAAAGTTCTGGAAGCCAGAGGTAATATTTCAGCCTCAGATTTTATTAGACACAGTTTCGTTCCTAAGCATAGTACGTCCCATAGAGCTAGAGAAATTACTGTCTCTGGTTCTCAAAGACTGGAATCCTTCATCTCTCTCATAATCCCTCAGTAAGAAACAGAAAATCACTTTCAACATCTTCATAACACCTTTAATTTTTCATGTTGAATGGTCTTTTTATTGCTCATCTAAGAAAGGTGCCAAAGTCTCAGTTATTACTTATTAGTTCATAGCAGTTTATTACTTATTTTAAAATATGGTGCTTCCAGTCAGCATCTGTTTGCTTTACACACTGCTATATATATCAGTACATCACTCTTTTATTTCAAAAAAGATTTAGAGAAGGAGCTAAAAGAAGTTCATGCCACAGGATTCCATCAGTCCAAGAGCCTATATATGCACTTAATTTGATGTGCTCAAATTGAATGCAAATGTCAAGTTCCCCTTCTAAAAAATCAGAGAGATGAAAACATGCATTTTAATGACTAATTACATTCTCAGTAACTTCTAGAGATGGCAAAAGACAAGAAACGTTTAATGGGAAAATGAAAGGATGATGTAAATGCAAGTGTTCAATACACACAAGAATGGAAAAAAAAAAATCCTAGATAGAGATCCCTTATATAGCCAGTAGTTCCCCTCCACACCAACCTCACTTTCACCAAAGAAATAAAATGGCTCATTCTTCAGGTGTCTCCAACATGTCTATAAAAATAGTAAGGACAGCCTATTGCTGTTTTTTAAGGTCATACTGTTTTAAGGTCAGCCTGTAAGACCACATCCAGTAGAGCTTCAAGCCCCAGGAAAGAAGAGAAATAACCAGAAGGAAATGATATCTTATCTGATGTTTTTATTACCCAGGAATCAAAAAGCAGCACATGAATACTATTAGCTACTAAGTTGTTAGAGGACTGAGCTGCTGGGATCATGACATGAGCTAGAATGCACTCTGAGGAGCGAGACAGAAATTCTCACACTGCTCTTACTTGAAGTAGTAGTAAGAATACTCCTTTAAATATATATGTATATAATAACAGTCCTTTAATTTGTAACGTATACTGAATGGAAAGAAACATTTAGGAGCAATACAGAAGTTTTAAATGTTTGCTTGAAAAAAATAATGTTAATAAACATCAAACATTTTGAATACTTCCCCAGATTACTTCAGTAACCTTCAGCTGGCTCCACAAATTCTCTCCAAACATGAACAGTCTTATCATCACTTCTGACTTGCTGACTGTGACTGTTCAATCAATTCACCAAGAAAAACTGTCCTCTTGTGACATTGAAAACATAAATAATCTATCAGACCCTATCTAATTTATGAATATTACATTTTTTCCTCAATTTTACTGTTCTCACCTATTTATTATTTTCTCAGAACTATGTCTCTGATCTCCATAATGAACCAATAATCATTATTTTCGCAGGTGTCTGTTCCACTGTAACTTCCCTTTTGAACAAATTACTAATTTCAACACTGTTTTATGCACACATCTGAAGTGTAAGCCTAATTTGCTTAACCATTCTTTGCAAGCCTGCACTCTCCATAAAAAGCGCCCTGGATCTTAAAATATGATTCTAAGATGCAGAAAGATGGTAACACTTCTTGCTAACACTTTCTCTATTAAAATATTAATCTGTTGTGTCGATAGGAATTATAGACCATTTTGGAAATTATATTATTTAATATAGACTCACTGAGCATTTTGAACACTAATGGAAGTAATTAATTTATCCTAAAATAATCACATTACCATGGAACTGTTTTCATTCTTGGCATAACAACTCAGGTAATTGTCTTGCACAAAAAACATTGAAGAGTTGGTCTAATTTCGACTCTTTAATTTGTAGTTTTTCAAAACTACTAGACTCGAAACAAGATCCACTTAGTTCAACAAAACTCAAGGTGAGAGTGGAACTGTGCAACTCAAGATCTGTCATGGGCATTGCATTCTAGAAGATGCAAAAAATGCATAAATGCAAACTAACAAACCCTGAGACATCTCGTTTATCTCTTTGGCTAAAAGCATGTATTTTTCTAATTAAAATTTTTGATTGTATGAACTCACAATGTGTAAAGTATGTGCACATTTTCTACAGTTGCCTACTTTCCTTTTTCAGTACCCTCCAGAAGTATAAGAAAACCCACAGCAATATTGCTCAACATAGTTCAAATAGAAAGTTACTGGAAGCTTAATGCAAAAAATATGAGGTGTGGAAAACAGTCTGGTTTTGTTTGCTAAGTGGCCACACAATAAGCTTTTGATCCAGGTGTTGCGGGAATGGAGCTGACACATACTACACTTCCAAGATTTTAATGATGCCCAGAGCTTTCATTTTCTTTTACACTCTGACAATGGGAAACATGGCCTCCTTATGTACAATATAAAATCTAATAAAGATGCCAGCTGTTCTTTCCCTGGTGAACACTGCAACTCCAGGCTGAAGTACAGTTGTGTCAGGTTTTTCAAGAGAAAAACATTGAGTAATTGTACTCTGCCTGGAGAAGTACAACACACTTGTTTCTTCTTTCTTTGCTGTATGCATATAGCAAATATGCAGAAAGAAGTTGTACATCTGTCTAGTACATCCTGGCAGAACAAACTATCTGCTTTACAGCTAGCAGGTTTTACATAGTTTCTTAGCTTTCCCTGTTACTGCATTCTAAAGCACATCCTTTCTATCCTAACATCTCTTGTTAACATCTATTGCAATAATGCAAACTGACATATCTGTTCTGCCCAATGCTGGCTACCTAGTGAAAGCAGGCAAAGCAAATATTGGGCAGTAAGTGTGCTAACTGACAGACCCTAGCAACAATGGGGCCAAATTTTCCTCTTGGCAACAACACTGATATTTTTGAGACCACAATTGCTCAGTTTTCCCACATTTCTCCTGGCTGCAGTCAAGACATTGTTATAGTATCTGTATCACAGGGATTATGCTGCAGCTGCAGAAATGCTGCCCAGAGTAATGTTGCTCTACCATCATGGGGACACATCTACACTCTGTATTTGGAAAGCATACAAATGAGAGAACCTCCAGAGTTATTGCTCCTGTATTTGTATTGCAACCCTTCATTTCAGCTATGAAGTGGCACTAATAGCAAAGAAATTTTAAAGAAACACAGTTTTAACCATCAGTTTGTCAGCTATAACTAAGCAGGCACATGTTCTTCTTGCAGGTCACCCTTCCAGTCAGTGCCTGACAGGGTCCTCTCCTGATCCTTCTTGTCAAGGCACAAGCTTAGGACACAGTCTGGGCCTCAGCGTGAGGATGTCAGTGCTACTTCAGATTCAAAGGCCAACTAAAATGCACAGATAGCCGCAGCACTCTTTCCTTACCTCTACAAGAACCAAAATAAAACTACACCAATACACAGAAAGTTAATATTTACCAAAAAAAACAAACCCCAACAACTACCACAAAAAAAACCCAACAACAAAACCAACCAACCAAACAAAAAAAACCACACAAAAAAACCAAAACTGTTGCTAGGCAATATAACACTAAATACCATAGTTTTAAATATTCCACTGTTTGTGGTATGAAGTACAGCATGATTTTTTTTTTTAATATATACATTCTCATAATTCTGCTATACACACAGGGAAGTCTACCTCAAGAATTATAATTTTCAAGACCTGCCTGGATGTGTTCCTGGGTGACTTAGTCTAGGTGATCCTGCTCTGGCAGGGGGGTTGGACTAGACAATCTAGGTCCCTTCCAATCCCTAACATTCTGTGATTTTCCCTGGGAAAGGGAAGAATTAAGCTAATTCCTCCTATATCGGTGCAGTCTGCTGTTTGCTGGACTCAATATCAAGCATATTGTCATGCTGTTTTCAAAATTAAGTCTTTTACATTCTAAATTGTAATACATTGCAGCAAAAGTACTATAATGATTTGGTATTATCCACTTACCTATTAAAGTTATATCAAAGTGAAGCCATATGCACAGCAGTTCAGATATCCATGTTAGGAATCCATCACCACATTGGAAAGATGTGAAAGAAAAGGAAGAAAAAGAAAACAGTAAGCTCTCTTGCTTGTTTCCTCAAACACAAAAAGCATTAAAACAAATCTATAAATAACAATCAATGTTACATTCTGCTATGA
Organism: Ceyx melanurus; assembly: GCA_024611195.1. Classification (NCBI taxonomy): domain Eukaryota; kingdom Metazoa; phylum Chordata; class Aves; order Coraciiformes; family Alcedinidae; genus Ceyx; species Ceyx melanurus. The sequence goes on along the minus strand of JANHGL010019162.1, from coordinate 69,743 downwards.
ACATGGAATATATTATTTTAAGCAGGTAAATTCTAATGATCTTTTTTTTGTTACCATTCATTACAGCAAGATGATGGTTAAAGTAGCTTTTAAAAGAAAACGGTGACTAGTACTTACATTACACATAAATAAAAATCAAACAATCCTGTTATGTTTGATAGCAGTCTCCATTCAAAGAGTTTCACAGCATTTTGGTAAATGACTTGAATGCATTCTTTATGTGAATATCAGCAGGTAGAAGGCCAAGATGGAAATTATGCAATGAGAAGGAAATTGAACAATTCAGATATGTTTATGGAAAGCTCAAATAAGGGCATCTCATCTGGTACAAAATAAAGCTGTTATTCATGATGTGCAGCTATAAAAAGGAAAGGTGTTCTCTGCTATAAAGTGTAGACACAGTAGTATGAGCTAAAATAAATGGTTTCTGAATAGAAGAAATAAAGAGGAACATTGCCACTAAAAAGATGCCCATGCTAGGTCATGTATACTCAGCTGAAATCAAACCAACAAGAAACTATACTGTCATACCTTTCCATTTAATGTCATCTCTTAGGGTATAATGATATCAAGTAACAAATTTAATCTCCAAGTCTCTGCCAAGAGAGGTATTTTAGTTCTACATCAAAACTGGAAAGAACACAGATTTGGAAAGAGTATTTCTTCAGAAGATTTTCTAAGTTGATTTGCTGGGCTGCTAGAAAGCTATAGCGACTACACCAATTCCTATACTTGGATTCTGTTATCTTTCAAGATGTGGCCTACTTTGTAGATGTGTCAAATTATATTTCCTCTCATAGACAAACATGATCAAAAGCCATTTTTTATTATAGACCTGTCATTAGAAACCCCAAATCTTTGGTATTTATCAAATAGCCAACTTGGCCAGAGTCATGTCAAGCCTAGATATGAAAGAGAACACACCTGCTTTGTTAAGTCATTCTGCCTATAGTAAGTTGTCACGGTTTAGGGTCAGGCCAGGCCCTCAGACCTATAACAGATACTCTCCCCTCCTCCCTCCCCAACAGGGAAGAGAAAGGGAACAAGGGAGAGAGCCTTGGCGATTAGAAAAGGAAACTACAACGGCTTGGATGAAAATTAAAATAATAATAATAATAATAAATGGAATATATACAAATATGTACAAAACCAGTATCGAACCCAAACACCCTGATGGTGATTACATCACTGTCACCACTGATGCTGTGGAGCAAGCACCGGGAGAGTCCCAGGCTGGGCCCCACAGCAGACAGGAGCTGTGGGCAGAGCTGGATTCTGGCACCGGACTGAGGAACACTCCAATCGGATTGAAGACAGAACAGACAGAGGCCTCCTTGGATGTTCCGAGGGAACTGAAAGAGGACTCAAGCCAAGCAGAGCAAAGAAGTCCAAGAGGGCAAAGAGAGAGAGAAAGAGTCCCCAAGAGAAGAGCAAGACCTTCTAGAGCCCTCAGCTTTATACCGAATTTGATGTATATGGGATGGAATCACTCATTGGTCAGTTTGGGGTCTCCTGTCCTCTCTGCTTCTCCCTGCAGGTGCGGCCTTTCATTTTCTACACCCCCCCCCAACATGTTACACAAGATCCAGCAGTGGCCTTAGTCACCAATCCTTAGTAGTAAATCTAAACATGGGGTCTTAAACTGCTAGAAACAGATAACCAGGACATAAGTGATTTAAAAAATATACCTAAAATATTAATTTAACAAATCTTTTTTATTCATTTGCACAAGTCAAAATTTATTCACAAGACTGGAGGAACATAAATCCTCAAATACTGTAAAGTGAGATAAAAACACTTGAGTTTATTCTGCATGAAAATATGGACCTCAAAACAGCACCTGTGATAATAAGTTACTTCACTTCGCAAAGATGCCTTTTACATAATAGTATTTTAGCTCCTTTGCAGCTTATGCCCTTCAAAAGCTTAGCCTGCTTAGAGGCCTCTGAGCTTAGACAAGTGGTAATTCCTTCGGATGTGTCACACAGATACAGGCTGCTTCATTTAATCGGGAAAATCAAGTGATAAGTATTGTACTCATACTGTTGCATTTTTTCTGTTCAGCCCAGTCTTTATTAAAATGGGCAATACAAACAGAAGACATTATTAAGTGAAATGTGCTTTGCTCTTCCATGCCTATTAATGTGCCAAATAAGAGCATACAACCTTGAAGCTGAGGGGGTCAACCTTATGCAGAAGAGTCAGGAAAAGAGAATAATAATTCTCTTCACTAATCTCATGATTCAGGGATAGCACTGAAGTAGAGATGGGGAATTTATATATTCTATTTATTGATTGTGGACATTTCTATCCTACTCTTAACTATGCATGACACATTCATCAATTTATATATTCAGGTGCTTTAGAAAAAGTGAAGAATAGCTGTGATAACATGCTCATGCTTGAAAAATAGTTTTCACAAACTTCCTTTTTTAAAAAAAGAAAATAAATGAGCCAAAAAAATTATTTCATAAGCTCCCACTTGTTTGAAAAACAGAAAAACACAGTTTTACTTACACCACTTGTATTAATAATGATGCAAATAGAACAGTCATATAATGAAAAAAGAAAACCTAAACAATTTAATAAAAACCCACTTATCTGCCACAAAAAGTCTGCCACTTAAGTGTTTCCCATCTCCCATGGTTTAAGTGATATTTCTGATTATTCTCTCTATTAAGTCCTGTGCCACTCTAAAAAGAATAAAATTAATTAAACTCCTCTCTATAATCCTTTGGCAGTATTTTCTCCTCTCTCTTCCCATAATGTTCACAAATGGCTAAAAAGGCACAATATTTTTGCAGAATTTTGATTCTCTTGGCAGTCACAAGCCAGTTCCTCAATTTGTATAAAAAGACACAGCTCAGCTGAAGGCAGTGGTGAGGCTTCAGCCTTCCTTGAGTCATGTACATGACACTGGAACGGCTTGTTATGGAAATTACTCTGCCTATCACAGCCAGATAGTCAGAAAACTGTGGGTGCTTCCCTTTTTTAACTGGAAGATATATGAAACTGCCAGCTTGCTGGCTATTGTGTGTACATTTAATGTACAATTGAGGGCATTCATTGGTAAAGGACACTGTATCTCTGATAACCTGTATAACTCAATGAGGATTAAGTAGCAAGGAGAGATGCACAGAGAAACCAATGGTGCTGTCATTCTTTGCAGGCAAAAATTATATTATCTTTTTTATTTTTGGAGATAAAATTACTGGCTTAGGTATTTTTGCAAGTTTATCTGCTTTAAAGGGGGTCATTCTGAGGTCTCTAATGTTCTCTTTCAGATTCTCATGACAGCTGACTGAACCCTTGATCTTTGACCTGGTTAGAAATTAACCCTCTACAGTCCAACATCTAAGCTGAGACATTAATATTCCTAATAATGAGAGGTTATTAAAATCTTAAAAGTTCAGTGAAGCATTTCAAGGATAGTGGAATTAGACTTCAGCAAATACCTGCAGATTTATTGCACCATGCAAACCATTTGATTTGTTGGGATGTACGCTCCAAGGCTAGGGCTCAGCCAGCCTTTGCTGGCAAGGAATCAGCCACTTGACTAATTTAACTTGATGTACTACAAGAGGGAAAAATCCTTGTTTTGGTTATGTGCAGGTGTAAGTTATTCCTCTTACCTCTTTCCACCCTCTTCCTTAACTTTGCTTAACAAATAATATTCCTTCCACTGCAAACAAAATCTTTAGAGATAATGACAGCTTATCAAACAGTGCATCACACTTTAGTGATGATGGTGTATTATAGACAGTAACTAAGCTCTTGGTGGTGGGCAAAATTATAAAGTGTGCCAGTGATACAACTGCACTGCAAATTCATAGCCACGGTGCCCCAAGTGCTATGACAGGTACAGGGATATATTCAAGAAAGGAGCAACTGAGGTTCTTAAATCACTAGATTGATCTCAAAGTCACTGCATCACTTTCTGTGCATTATGCATTTAAACCTTTAATTTTTGGAACAGTCCTTTGGCTAGCCCATTTTAAATGGTTTGTTTATTCCACTCAATGGAAATTCCCAGGTAGGTAACTAACTATATATTTTCCATGCAGTACCATTCTGATTCAAGTTATTCAACTGATGGGGCAGCATCAGCACTTGAGATCCCCACCAGGAAATGTTAACTGCTTCTATCTCATCTAATCAGATTCAATAAGGTTTGGGACTAAAAAGATCGTGAGAAACAAGAGAAATTACACAAAGAGAAAGAATTGTAAAAAGAAAATGAACTACAATTAAAATTATCATACAGGTAAAAAAAAAAAAAAAAGGTAAAAGGTATAAAAGCAAGCAAAACTCATGGGATCCTCTAGAACATGAAGCTATGAGATTGGAAGCAAATATATTTGTGGACCGTACCAGCAAAACATGTTGTAATTGTTAATTTGAGGTCCTTTCATCCTGCCATCTTTAACAAAAGTGGAGTAATAAACTATAATAAACCACACTAAATTATCACTTTTTATTAACACTTAGTGAGAACAGGATTGATGCAGTACCCCATTTTCCAGTGAAAAAATTAATACTCTCACAGAGCTCAGAGATCTGGAACTGCAGCCAATGCAATACATGGATTTTATGACTGCTGCTAGTTTCATTGGCTGCTTAGTTTGTCTAAAGATGTCTCATCTGCACTCTCTGCTGCCATTTTGCTTCAAGATGTACCAGGGCACTGTCTAGCAAAGAGAACCTCCTGAAAAAGAGCAGTGGCAGATGCCAGCTACCGAAACCCTGTCATGACAGTGAACATTTCCAGGGGGATGCTGCCACATGTGCAGAATACACAAGACAAAATATTAACTATTAACAATTACTGCAGGGCTAATTAAACAAAATTTGCAATGCAATACTCAGTTTGTCCTGCTAATCGCATCTAATTGATCACCTGTTATGCTGGAAAAACAAGGGTTGAAGAGTACCAGGATTTGTGGAACCATTATGGAGAACATAATTCCAGAAGTAAGCTTCCTGCTTACTGGGGCTGATTCAGTGAGACATTGGCTTTGGATAAATTGAAGGAGTACACTTTTTTTTTTTTTCCCCTATAAGTCACTTTAAAATTTAATGGAGTATTTTTTAAAACATTATTTTTTTTTTTCAGACTAGACATTAATGTTTTTGGTCAGAAGAATATTTACGCCTGTCTAATTAATAACAACACATACCTGGTAACTGTGAAGGTTACCAGAGGTACATTTTTTATCTATTTTGTAACCTTTATTAACACAAATAGATTTTGGCTAAGTATTCAATAACTGTATTGAATAGATTCTCCATTAATCTCTCTCCGGGTGATTTGTCACTGCTGTGACTGTCAGACAAAGCTGGAAAGTACTCCTCCATTACCACCATCAATTCCTGATCACATCAAGACCAGTTCAAGAAGTTGGGTTTCATTCTCCTTCTTTTCTACCCATCACAAAGAAAGAGAAATTTATTTGGAATAGATTCTGATAAGCCTGCTATAAATATAAGCACAAGTGGGAGGCAACTCTGGAGTTGTTTGTAAATAAAATAAAAAAGAGTTTGAAAAGATTGGGAGTATATAAATAGTCTTTGAACATATTATACAACATAGCAGGTGTGATACGACTCAGATGTGATTATAGAGTTCATTTCTATAGTATCTGTCAGCATGTTTGCTGTACTTCTACTAAAACTGTATCTATAGATCATTTAATATGAATCTATTATCCTGTGAAGATTTATATATAGAAAATGATGTCTATATGTATACACTCACACACTTGCACATATATTTCAGGTGTATTCCCATTTCTTCTTTAGAGACAATAAAAAGGTTTGCCTTTTCAAAGACTGAGACATAAAAATGACATGACTGAGAACCAAGTCCTGAGGAAATCCATATTAGCTGAGAATACCAGAGCATGCCTGCAAAGCAGCTGGGATTTTCATTCCTTAAATAAACAAACACGCCAGGTTCAAGATCTTTGTCTGGACTTTCCAGGCATTCACTAATGTGAGGATTGAATGCATCTAGGATTACTTGAAGCTCCAAGTTAATCCACTGCAGATGCGATGCAGTGGGATTTTATAATACATAAGTACATATATCTATGTGTATGTATATATATATATAGGTAATTTAGTTACAGTAATTTTTTTTTCTGATCTTCAATATAAGGGATATAAAAAGATAAAATAAAAATTATCAATAATAAAATAATTATTTATTATAATGAACTTCTTGTGTTAGGTTACTACCAGTTTATTGTCACATAGCTAACATTCTCCTTAAGAAAGGCAGGGTTTTTTTCTTACCTTAAGGGAGAATTTTATACAGTAGCTCTTTACTTCTGTTTGCTGGAACAGGCTTGTAACTTGCGGGGCATATAAACCACACTCAGGAAAATACCCTAGTTTTATTGTTCTTTGTTCTATGAACTGCATGTGTCCTCAAAATGTCATCAGTGATAAACTGTAAAAGGCATCACATCAAGTCATTAAAAGACACTCCCTAAGGCAAGACAGCACAAACTGAAATTGCCTACTACCTTATTTATATATTTGGCCCACCAAGGTATGGTAACTTCACAATCTCTTTATTAAATTGGTATTTCCATACATTGCAAGTGTATTTAATTACTGGCCAGTTGAGAACAATGGGGGGAAAAAAATGTTTATTTAATCATTTGGTTAGTTTTTCCAGTGCTGAGTGAGCACCCTTGAAATATGATTGGCGGGCTGCTCCTGCTGAAGCCCCTGGGGCTGTTCACCTGTCACTTCTGCCAGCAAGGACCAATATGATGCCTGCAACGCTCACTTTTGACAATGAATGACAGTGACCCAGTCTCAAGAGTGTACCTGACTTGGTCATTTCTCCTTTCTTTAAAAGAGGCTGCATGCTATCTGCTGGTTAAACCTGTAACCTCTACACTGTGCACAGTAGTAAAAAAAAAACCATCATTACCTAGCTAAAAAACACTAGGGGAAAAACAGGTCAGCTTCTAAGCAATAACCTAAAATTTGTTCAAGGTTTCTCTAGAGTAAACTACAGGAAGATCTATCATAAACAACAGAGCTACAGATGGCTCCAGAAACAATGTTGAGAAGAAAAACAATACAATTCTTGAAAGGAAACAAGAACTCTACAAGTAAAAAATTATGATGCATAATAGTTCCATTGTTGGGCTCTTAAAAAAATATATACTTACATCTCAAAACAAACAAAACCAACTGTAAGTAGGAACTTCAGGTTCCTAGTGAATTGACAAGTGACTACAGAATAATGTAGTTTTTAGTGTCAAGTCAATTTGCTGCTCAAAGACAACAAGCTAGAGTTCTGTGTATGGGAATATTACATTGCACTGCTATTTTCTAATATAAGTTCATATATAAAAAACGGTAAAGTCTCAGGGCTCAACACAGCCTCTGATCCAAAGCAAGTATCTCTTTTTGAGTCTTCAGATGCACACACAAATGTTCCACAGGAGAATATACCTACTACTGGAAACTCTATCCATTTGAGATCTGATGTGACTTCATGAAACACTGGTTACTTTGTAATTTTTATTACATTTATATTACACTGCTATTTTTATTTTTTTGAAGTTTTTGGGCAATAATAAGTAAGTTATTGCATGTTGTAAACTGTAATGTTGAAAATAATTTCTATAATTCCAAACAGAAGGATGATTTCTATATTGATGTTTCATTTAGGAAGTGCTATGAAAGTATACATGTGAATGTTTTCAATATTTTTTCTTTTTCACTGAAATTTTGTGACTTCTAAAAAAACAAATTTTATTTTATTTTTTAATCTTTACATGAAAGTTAAGAGAAGAAGGGCAGAGTGTCTGTTAAACTTTCAGCTCACAAACCATCCCTCCATGGAGCTACCTGTCGTATCATATACCAGCCAGAAACAGCTTTCTGTAGCTTCCAAAGTGAGTTTAGATATAGATATTCTGAAGAGATCTGTTGGGTGTTGTTTTATTAGAGGATGATTCTTGAGTAAAATCATCAGAAATAACCTGCTTTAGGGGATAAAAATTCCTGGTTTCCTAACTTACAAAAACAAATGATAAAGCTTTTGTTTACTTCAGTGCCAAGATTTAAGGATATGAAGGGACTTCTGCAAAACCTTCCAAGTGAAGTAATCTAAAATGAGAGAAGGGAGATAACAGTACAAAGCATCCTATGTCAGCCCTTCAGTAATACACAAACCAGAACATGACACGCTTATCACGGATAGAGAACAGACATTGCCTCATGATCAGCAGCACAGAAATTCAAATCTAGCATCCTAATGTGACCTGGAAGAAAATAGTATTTATGCCTAAAGCAAGAGGAAAATTGTTGAAGAATATTTTATTCAGGTGAAAATATGGTTTATGTAACCATGCCAAGGTCACTTACTAATGCACAGGCTGTTCTATTGCTGAACTGCTGCCACAAAAAGCTGCCCAAGGGCTTCAGCTACTTAACACAGTTATTAGAAGATTTCAAAGAAATATGAAGACTGTTCACTACTCCTCTTCTGCAGATTTCTCCTTCCTCCTTTAGGATATGCATGTGGTATTGTCCCTATCACATTTCCATGAATGTGCCCTAATATCCTGGAGGGAAATGAAAGAGCCCTATCATGCTGCTTTTTTCATTTAAATTAGAGAAAATGCTGTATACTGAGTGATCCAAATACTGTCCTTTATATGTATAGCAATGAACTAGCTGCTGGTGAAAGCAGGATTCTTGATTTCATGGACCAATGGTCTAATCTACTAAGGCAAATTCTTCTTCCTACATATGACAACTGTGAGCTTTAGCCATAATATTCAAAACAATGAGATCATGAAAATTCATTTTTGAGAGACAGATGGATGATATCCATTATTAATGGAGCCCCAAACAGAACCTTTTCCTAAACAATGCATGTAGACCCTTTATCAAGATCTGTCAGACAAGAAACTTGACACAATAAAAATTATAATAAAACAAGTTCAGTTTTACAAGGATAGATACTACAGGTAAATGCATGTAATATTACAGTCCACTTATTGGTAAAAATTGAATGAGCAGTTACCTAATGGTATTCAAAAGATTCAACTAATTATTGCCCATGACTGCAATCCTGTTTTCATGTATCACATGAAAACAAAATTGTTGTGATGGAAATAAGAAGTTCCTTTCTTTCTATTTCACAAATATGTCTGTCAAAACAAAATGCCAGTTAAGAAAACTGAGTCAGTGATATAATCACATCTCAATACAGACACCTAAACAAAATGCTTGTCTTCCAGAAGTCCCATTACAACCAGTGGAAAAAGAGAGATTGTGGGAGATGCTGCTTCAGAACAGCAGCGCATCTTCTGTGCTCAACAATATTCTGGAAAAGTACACTGAAGGCCTGAAGCAGATTTATTTAAATGAATGGCATTTCATCAGAGGGCAATATAAAATTACTAAAACCAAAATAAACTCAACGACTCTGCCTGCCTCCCAATCAAACTGACTTTGTTCATGTATCCCATGGGACTAAGAACAGCACTAGATTTCTCCTACAACGTGGAAGAGTCTCAGCTTGGAGATAGCAGTGTAATTCTCCCAGATGAATTATGTGAAAACTGGTGATTCCTGACCTCTGTCTCATCTTCCTGTAGTCTTAAAGTTATAAAAACAACCTGATAGGAGATTTATGGCCTCAATCCTCAAGGTAAGACAAGTAAGATTCATTCTGTCTCTCAAGAAAATAACACAATCAGTACTCTTGGTTTTCTACTTTTCTAGAATGTCTGGACTACAGTAAGAGAGAAAATAGTGGCAAGAAAAATAAACTTATGTATGGTAACCTTATTTACCCTTAGACTTTGGAAGTGTTCTTGCTTGTCGAATATGAATGGTCCATGTGTATTCCTCACACATTCAAACAGTCACTGAAATTGGCATGGCTAGGCCAAGAAAACAATTTTTAGGCAGTCTGGTAACTGATTACTCTCCCAAAAAAAGTAAGTACTACAGGGGTTTTTTAATAGAACAATTGTGGCTTCTCTAAAAGCCCAAAGGTAAAATCTGTCATACATGGAGTTAATATGGATAACTGTTTCTTATCCAGACAAGAGCTGTCCTTCTCTTTTGCCTGCCTGTTCCCCTCTGTCCCACCAGTATTTTCTTTTCTACCATACACCTCTTCATCTGACCTGTAATAAAAAGCCTTTAACAATGTTGTGGAAACACAAATTCCAACGTGAGTTAACCTAATGCTTCTTTGAAATGGTAATCATCATCAGTCAAACATGGAAAGTCCTGGATAATTCCAACTGACAAGAAATTCCATTCTGTAATGGCCCTACAATATACCAAACATAAAGACAGGGAATTGGTGCTGCTTTTTGAGTGAAAAAGAGGGAAATGGTTTAAACCAACCATTCCCTTGTTCCTTCCTCACAACTAGTTCAGGCATGTAAAGGTTATATAAATACAATACTGTCACCTTGTTTCCCCTTTTATTGTTTTATGCCACTTCTTTCTATGTCATGTCCCCATTAGTAAGAACTATAGTCTAACAGAAGTTGATCTGTAGCCTAAAAGGCTTAGCACCAAGAACCCAATACACACACAGTACATGGCTTTGGTAGAGCTATTTTAAGGTAGACCTGGTTTGCTTCCATACTTTGAATGTCCACAAACTGCTAGAACACATTAGAGTTTATTCTGAAGCACACATTTTGATTTAATTTCTTCTGAAAGGAGCATAGCTTTCCCATATCCCAGTATCCTTCTGTAGCAGTAGCCAAAGGACGATGACAGGGGATAATGACAAGATTCACTTTTGAAAAGCAGCACACTCCTATCTACACTAAAATGCTGAAGTAGAGGCACCCTTTCATTCCTTCTAAGTTTTTGCCTCAGATTGCAGACTGACTTTCTGCACCCGACTCCAAATAAAATTACTCAGATAAGAATTCTGAATACCATTTTCTTCATTTCTACCAGTGTTTACATGGCAAAACTGCACTCAGATGAAAGAAAAAGCAGATAAATCAATACACATGGGGTCTTTAAAAAAAAGGTGGGAAAACAACTCACTAAAAATAAAGAGCAATAATGATCTTATAAGAAATTTTAAGAAGACCAGAAGAAAGCAACTACTTCATTGCTTTTTACGACTGAACTCCATTGACCACAGCATTCAGTAAACACTGAATTTAGTTCACATACATGTAAGTAAAGTATCTCATTCCCAAACATTTTAGTTCTGAGCCTGTCCTCCACAGTGAACAGTAGATTACATCACTCTTTACTGTAGACTCATGGCTAGCACATGACCAGCACAATCAGATCAGTTGTGGATCCTGAAGAGATGTGGCAAAAAAAGCCCCCTCCAATAATTCAAAGGTGAAATGAAAACAATCAGGTGGTTTCATATCTAGAGAAGTGATAGAGCTTAAGGTTTAGGTCCCCTTAAATAATGGTTCTAACACATTTGTGGAAAGGAATTTAAATATAAACAAATAGCAACTGCTATAATCTCGACTGAAAATAATTTACTGGAAAAAGCTGTCAACATTGCAACATTCTTAACTCCAGCTGCATTTACAAGGCCTCAGATTTAAACTCTTGGCTACCATTCTAATGTTACTTGGAAAAAAGTGCAAAGTTTTAAACATGAGGTCAGGCAGTGGGGCTTGGAAAGCATGATACTGTCTAACCAAAGCATTGTATTGCTGAAAGTGAAGCAATCCTATTTCCTGTGCTTTGCATATTATTGCCCTTCCTCCGCAGGTCATCATCACTCATTGCACCACTGCTTCCATTAGAAACATCTTTACTCTGATTTTTAACATAGAAATATTCACGTTATTGCAAAGAACACTAAACTGTGCGATTCCATGCTGTGTGACTGCTAAAACTTACTTAGAAATTCAGTTCTTAAAAAAAATTCTAATGAGATCTGGTAAACAAAACAAGTAGTGCCTAACACATCACATGGGAGATGCTGCAGGAATTAGCTTGTGTTCAGTTAGTTCATGTCCCCAAAGAGTTGTGTTTGAGCTTTTTGAAGCTGCTCACTCAGAGGGATTATCTCATTCAATCTGCTTTAATCACAACTAAATGCTTTCAAGTGGTATATACCGAGACAGAATTAGAGAATCAGAAGCTTCCAAAATCCATGTGATGGGCTTAGGGTGAGGGGATAGCAAATTAAAAAAAGAAACACTGAAGAGGTAAAAAAAAAATATACAAAATCCTTTTTGATACTCTAGAAATGAAGCTTACAAGTTTGATTCACTGTATAGTAATGGAGTTACACCAGAATCAAAGAAAATTAAGGAGGACAGAGGTAAAGCAACCAGTACAGCTTTTGGGTATTCAGTATGCGTCATAAATATTCACAGTGAGCCTAAGAGTCCACTGTTATCTTCCTACTTCAAGAGCATCCTCTCAACACAACATTTCCAAGAAGGCCATTAGTGAAGACTATAAATACAATATAAGATGAGCATGTTACCATTACCAAATTTGCCAAGTGAAAGTTCAGTGGGAACACAATAGAAACGGCAATACAGTATTTTCCTTGAAAACCTGCTGGGCAGTAACAGCAGCAGTCACATTAGGTTATTAAAAGAAAGAATCATACATATGGATTTCAGAGGTTGTGCATTCTACCCATGAGACGTGTGTGCACGCACACCATCCAGTTGTCAATTTCCTCCCTATTGGGGGGTTCAACTATTTGATTTCTAACTCATTGCTGTCAATAGATTCATTCTTTACTTATGATTTGGAGCCATCAAGTAATTTTATGCTGACATCAGTTGCCTCCCTGACAGCTCTAAAATATGAAATAACAAGCAGTTGATGTCAGCACTCTTAAATCAAGCCCAAGGGCCCCCACGGCACCATACTATGGCAGCTTGTTACCGCTAAGCAAATGTCAGTCCAGTCAATGTGTGTAGGAGGTTGTCAACTCCCCAGTTGCATCTGCCCCAATAACTAGTCCCCTATAAGGTGAAATTCATAAAGCTACCATCGTGCAGCCTGAAACCTAAGGTGACAGACAGATGCTAGAACAGATAACATTGCTTTCCAAGTTCAAGGAATGGTTGCCAGTCAGAGACTGGGTTCTGTAGCTCTCCCTTGAAGATGTTTACGCTTCTGCTGTTTGCTAGGAAGCACAGAATAGACAGTCATTAACATGCAGAGATACATTATTTTTCATCTTCACTTACTATATTCCAGTGTGAACAGCATGCTACTTCTAATGTTGCAATCTAGCCAGGGGCGTAGCTTGGAACTTGGAAAGTATACACACACATTGGCCTCCCTGGTGGTTCCCTGCACTCACCATAGCCATAATCTCCCAAGGTAGACATACCATTATATGTATCCACATCACTAGCACAGCAGGTGCTACTAGACAGGCGATCCTAGCAGCATGTTCATGAAAGGCCTGGCATAGGGCAAAAAAAATACATTGCCCCCCATGAAATTAAAATTGTATGCTGTGGCGTACACAGCACATGTCTGCTTCCACGATAATAACTTTTGAATCATCTCACAACACAAAACAAATCAGAAAATCTGGTGCAGGAAAAAGGAGGCAGATTTGAGTTCAGTCATACTACAGTAAAATTTCATTTTGCAATCTTTTTAGTACATGAAGAGAGACCTTAAGGCCCTAAGGATTATAATGGTTGTTTCTTGTTATAAAGTTTGAAAAAAGGGTTATATCTGCAGCAGGAGGCAGGATTTTCTCTACAGTTAAGTATATGAAAACATATATATCACAAACATTTTACATGCAGTCTGCAACACTTTAAGTCCCAAGGTTATACAAAGCAAGAAGACGACAAATAAAGAACACTCTATTTTTCAGCTGATACCTAGAATTTAGTATTTGCAATTCATTTACCTTCTTTCACATTCTTTACATGCAATACTCACTATACTGAATTTATGATTATCCACTGTAGCACTGTGTACAGACTGCCTCCTAAAAATGAAAGAAATCACATAAAGGGGCTTTATTTCCCAGCTAAGAAAAGAGACAGGCAGAGCACTGACCCTGAAACTACAAAACTACTCCCATTTTTCCAAGGTTCCCTCCAGGATACACTGCAGCTCATGATTAGACTTAATCCAATAATACTTCATAAGCAATGGAGAACATGCAAGCTGCACCCTTTCACACAGCAAATTTCACAAATACAGAGGCAAATCCAGTTTAGGCTTTCCCTTGTACAAGTCCAGGGATGATGGGCAGCTAAGGAGAAGAGGGATCAAAGGGAGAATGCTTTGAAGGCAAAATGCACATGGGTTTGAAGAGGTAATTAATCTTTGCAAAGACAGGGAGAAGAGGAAGAAGATGCCTGTCACCTCACAAGACTGGAGAGAGTGCAGTACTCTCTGTATTACATTCCTATTTTAAGTAAAGAAAAGGAAATCTGGCCTTTAATACTAGGCTGGTGAGAGGAAAAAAAAAAAAAAGGTGTTGAAGTATAAAATTACAGATGGTACAAACATTTTTTACATTGTTTTGGAAGTATGTCTACATTACATTCCTGATACATCCAAGTGGTTTTTCCAACATGTATCTCAATTTACAGAAATATTTATGGGTGCGACTCTCATGCTAAGTCTTGGGATTTTGTGCTCTTTACAATGTTTTGAGAAAAATCTCACAGATCATGTCTGATTGAATAATCTTAAACTTCACCTTATCAATAAGGAAAAAGAAGAGAGACATAAATAATAAATCTCAATGTCTCTTCTGCTTCTTCCTTGCTTCCCACCATCTTGACAATTATTTTTCCCCTCATTTTCTTCCCTTTTCCCCAGCTGAAAATGTGGCTGAGTTTAGCTTCGCTTCTTCAAGGCAAAATATTATTTTTCTGCAGCTTAGGTGACAGTGACATGCCTTTCCCATTTGCACTGGACAAATATGGAGGGTATATTGATCATACAGATTGTGAGAATATTGCTGTAAGTAATCTTGGCTCTTTAGTGGCTAGAATTAAAACACCACTGTTCTCCATCAGACTGTGTCTAATTGCAAATAACTCCAGAAAAGCAGCTGAAGAATGGTTTGGCTTAACTGTAACATGCTTTTGTACAAAGATGTGTCTTTAGGCTTCAATACTCTCAATACATTACCTTTTACAAGAAGGAAAAAGAGAAATCCAATTGTAAAAAAAATAAAAACAATTGATTTCTATTTGACAAAGAGAAGCATGAGAGTTGATTCTTACAAGTACCCTGTGAAGTGCTGCATAAGTAACTACTGCAATTTGTGTCTCTCCAGGGGCAAATGCATGGGAATCCAACATCAGCACTGAAATAAGAGGAAAGAAGTCAGGAGAGACAGAGCAAGAAGCAGCATCCCAGAGCAATCCTGTTTCTCTACCATCTGTCACAATCACTGTTGTTCCCCAAAGACCTGGTTTAGAAAGGCCACTGCAACTAATGAGCACTGGAGAAAGGTGGAATCCTGAATCAAGCTACATATAAACATCAAAAAGCCAAATAAAATGAGCAAATTGCTTAATAAACCCTCAATACAGCAGGACAAAAGTCCAACACTATTGGTCCCAGTGGTAGCTTGGTATTTTTTACATGTTCTTTTCACACTTTATTTTGTTTGGTTGGGTGTGGGGTTTTTTGTTTGTTTTTTAAGTATGCTATACCCTGAAACAGTGAAAAAAATAAACCATAGCAACAGAAATGAGACACTTGTATGCCTGCAATAATAATTTATTTAGTCAGTATTTTAAGCTGACTTTAATAGAAATGTCAGGATTGCTGAGTTCAGAGCATAAACTTATGCATTTCTTTTTTCCCTGCTTCTAAGAGGAAAACCAGCAAGTGTCAGGTCTGCTCTCTCAGATTCTAATAAAAAAAATAATAAAAAAAAAAGCTATTTTAGGATCAGTATCAAAA
This sequence comes from Ceyx melanurus, assembly GCA_024611195.1. Taxonomy (NCBI): domain Eukaryota; kingdom Metazoa; phylum Chordata; class Aves; order Coraciiformes; family Alcedinidae; genus Ceyx; species Ceyx melanurus. The sequence continues at coordinate 53,834 of JANHGL010019162.1, read as the reverse complement.
GACTATGAAAATTAGCATCATAATCAAAACAGAACATGGCGCTTGAATCCTAATATAGGGAGACTTGGTTCAGCTGCAAATCTTGAAGAGGAATCTTGCCTGAGACCTCTCTCTTGTCTTTCAGGAAATGACTTTAAGCAATCATGAACATCTGTAACTCTCAAAACCAGATCTAAAGTCCACTAAACGTGACAGAAAGAAACTGAACTGACTTTGTCTTATCCAGGGATAATAGTATTGTTATCTTGGATTCCCAGGTTGGAAGGAAATGATCTCAAGAACTGCAACTCAGGCTTATTTTTCTAGTGTGCTTGTCCACAACACTGAGACTAAATTATTCCAACAGACTCCTGAGAAAACTAATTTATTTCATTCCAGTCTTCATATAAGAAACATTTTCAAAAAACCACCACAACTCACAACCAGCAAAACCCCAAGAATGAAGCTGCAACTGTCTGAAAACAAGTCATCATCATCCAAGAAAAGTTCTGAGTTCCAATAAGTCTCTGGACACAAACCTTGCCTGGCGACTTCTCTGCTTCTATCAACTGCACATCAAAAGTCATTAGGATACTATCACGCTGGACCACAGTTTGAAATCAACAGACAGTAAGCAGAAAATTAAAGCTTCAAAAGAAGTAGAAAGATTGTGTTTTCAACATTGACAGAAGACTCAGGCCAGTATCTTTTCAAAGGTGTACCATTCTCTGCTTACAGTTCCATAAGGCTACCTAATGTCTAATGAAAGTACAGGGCAGTCGCTCATCCCCTGAATCCTCCTCCTTCTCCACAAGTGGCTCCTGTCTTTCTGCAAGTCAGTATCTCACACTCAGCAATGCCATTCTGACTGCTATTACCATGAGCTCAGGGTCAAAAAAGAATTGTGCTTCATGGTGCACAGGCAAACTCTGCAGAATTGCCAGAACTCAGCAAGCTTCTGACAGCTGAAAGTGAGAAACTCAACAGGAGCAGTGTGTATGAGCCACAGACACAGGGTCAGGGAGAGACAGAAGGCTGGGTCTATGGAAGAGCCACCACCTCTCTCCCCTCCTGTGCTTCCCAGGGTCTGTAAAACCCCGAGAGAATACATCTACGAAAGGTTGCCTTGGCAAACTGACATTGCAACTGTGGTAATGTAGTGCTTCTCACAATAATTTAAGTTGCAAACCAACAGAACAGTAAATATCACAGCTAGCAAAAAACTAGATTTATAAATACCATACATATACATATGATTAACGTATATGTATATATGTACACTTAAAAAAACATATTTAACCATATAAAACATTCCTTTTGTTATTATTACATTTGTAATAAAAATAGTTACTGGGGTATTTTTAAGGTCCTGGAAAATTTTGTCATCTAGAAAATGATCCCACACACAATATATTTGCATTTAATAATTTCTTACTGATTTTTTTTAGATCACCTTTTAGTCTAAGTAATCTGTAAATTCTCCTTTGCTCAGATGAAGAGATGTATTTTGTAAAACACATCTATTTAAAGCATCACTCCATTTCTCTTCTTTACATTTTTTCAAGTGAATGTTAATTCCTGAAAAAGAAACAGATTTTGTCCTAACAAACATAGGGTATGGCACAGCCAGCCACAGAGAAGCTTCTCCCTTCTGTCTGTCCCAGTTTTCAATCCCAAAATACTTACTACTTAAATGTCATAACCCTAATGACTACTGTGAGATGAAACACTCTGAAACCTGTGTCAGATTTACATTTCTAGAAAGGCCTCAGATAAACATGTAGACTTCAAATAAGAATGAAGTTCTGACAAAGTTATAAATACAGACAGGCAGTGGGAGACAAATTCATGCCTTAACTCCTGATAAGAGACACAAATATAAATCCCTTCTAATATATCTTCAAACTATGTTGGTATTAAAATGGTTTACATTTTGTAAAAATAAGCCTGCAAGTAATTTCAGAACTGTATGTTGTCCAATTAAACTCACTCAAAAAAACTCTTGGCAATTAAGTGAATGCGCCCTAGGGAATAAATTCAATAAACATTCCAACTTATTGTGTGACCATTTTACTGTAAAAACGCATGCAGTTTCTTTACCTGAACACTCATGTTTGCAATTCTGCAATGACTCAGCTCATGATGCCTGGCCTTTACTATTTACTTAGGAAGACACCAACTGGCATATTGGTACGTTTTGGTATCCAAATTATATTCACCATCTCAGATCACTACCACAATGTCATGTCCCAAAAGCATCTCAACAGAAGCAACACCTGGCCTATACTTGCAGACAGCTGAAAATTTAAAATAACTTATTTGTTAAACATGCTCCTTCATGTAATTTAATGAGCAATACTTATTAAAAAATTATACCGTTATTTCAGCAGTAAAGTTCTATTTAATCAATACGTTTAATTATAAATAGTAACAAGAACGTGAACATGGATATTGCTTAAAAATAAAGGCCTTTGTCCAAAAAAAGAGACATAATACACGTGGCAACTGTGCTGTCTTTCCCTGACTTTGAAAAGATCTCTGTTGTTATCTTTAGAAGTGGCTTAACATACATAATGGTTGCTTCCTTAATGTTACATTCTTCTCCTTTGAACCTCAGAAAGCATTTTGGCTAGCTAAACATGTAAAATTAACAGTATTATTTAAGGAAACCTCATATTCTTCCACTGAAGCTCTATAAATAGAAATTGCAGACAGTTATTTAAATGGAAAAGTACTTCCCAGTGGACTGAAATGAATCACAGAATCACAGAATGTTAGGGGTTGGAAGGGACCTAGAAGATCATCTACTCCAACCCCCCTGCCTGAGCAGGATCATCTAGACCAAGTCGCCCAGGAACAGATCCAGGAGGGTCTTGAATGTCTCCAGAGAAGGAGACTCCACAACCAAACTGGGCAGCCCTTTTCAGAGCTCTGTCGCCCTCACTGTGAAAAAGCTTTTTCTTGTGTTTACCCTCAATCTCTTGTGCTCCAAGTTGGATGGGCAAAGGGTGGAATGTGTTGCTTGTGAAGAAATACTACAGTGAGTTTGATGTGGTGTCAAACCATCAGTCCCAAACAAATCCCTCCTTCAGGGGAATTACTTTACATATCTTCATTTCAAGGAAAAGTTTTCATACTGGCTGGCTTACAATAAGTCTGCTTCAACATAGGGCTTACATTCATGCATAAACTAAGCATGGGTGTTGATTTTTGTAACTCTTCACCAATGATGATTTATAGATGCTTCTTCAAAAGCATCAATAATCCCTTTAGGTCTCAACCCCGTCCAAACAAACTGTAACACGCAGATGAGGGAGTCAATTAATCCAGCCTCTCTGCTCTCCTTTGTAAAAATCTGTGAAAACCACATATAAGCCCCACCTTATTCTATACCTGTAATAAGTCTTTCTAACCTAGAATAGCTGATGTTCACAGGAGAAAAGAAGTGCAATGCTTTCTATCATGGGGAAATAATTATTTTATATACAACTGAGATCAGGGTATTGTTCTTTGATTCCTAGTATGGAATGAATATCTGCAGGCCTTTCTACTATGGTTGCCTAGCAATAATTGCTTACTCAAGGAGGAACCACCCGACAGTATAAGGTGTCTAAACAAAATATGGTGATTTATTTACATAAGAAGTTCCACTTTCTAATCTTGCTCAAGATGCATTAAATCCAACACCTAGCACCTTAACGAGCAATCGTACTTCTTCCTTTACAACTCATCTGTCAACACCACCTCAGAGATGTCACATACATCATAACTTCCACATTTCTGGCTGTGAATGTTTGGATGAGCTCTCCTATCAAACTGGCCTGTGCTGCTGCTTTTATTCTGGCAACCTGCTGAGACACAGGCAAGCACTTCATCATTATAAACAGGCAAGTATTTCACTACTACTTTCCCATCCAGCGGGCAGAAAAGCTAGGAGGAGTACACAGAGAGCAGCCTGCAGTGCTCTGCAGACTTTCAATCTTCCTGTATAACTGTTCACCCTTCAGCTGACATGATTTAGAACTGGTTAACAAAGTTTCAGAAGCTAAATCTCGGTTGACTTTCTCTCTCACTGCCTATGGTTAACAGGCATGTTTTGACAGTTCAGCATCCCAAGTAAGTTTGTAAAATCTAAGAAGGCACCTATTTTATTTTTGTACTAAGCTGAATTTTCATTAAAAGACTTTATGACTCAGTAATACTGCCTAATTTTGCTCTTGTAATATATACCACTGCACATACAGTGAGACACTATGCCCATTTTCCAGATAGTTTAGGTGGTCAAGTGTTACAGTTTGGCTTTCTATGAATGTTATCTTCTTTCAGCTAAAGGAAGCCAGAGGGTTTTTTTATAGCTTTCCTTCACCCTACTATTTATCTTTGCCAGTGAGCGTATTTAGAACCCCCTTGTGGCATATAACAGAGGGAACAGAACCCTGTAACAGAACCCATCACTCATCTGTGCCAAAAGCTGGAATTTTTTCCTCCATTTTCTTTATCAATTCAAGCACATACTTATAAAACACTTATAGAAGTGTTTCCTTGGGTCCATTAGAGACAATTTTGATTTTCTGCTACCTTGCCATACTCTTGACATGAGAAGAGTTCAGAGAACTGATTTAATAAGTTTGACATTTTTTCAAATGCACATAAGAATGATTTATAATTAGAGCACATTTTTATATTTATTGTTTCAGGCACTGATGTATTAAAATTTATTTAAGATATGTATGAATGCCATTAGGTTGCATCATGGAACCTCATTTCTTTAGCTTCAAAAACATTAACTGATAACATCAATGCATTGACCACAAACAGCAGATGCAGTAATTATGAGAGCTTACTGGTACTTTCCAAAAGTAACTCAGCCAAGATCACCAAAATAGGTGAAGCCCCTTCTATGTGCCTAGCAAATCTAGAGCAGAAGAGAGACCACATGGGGAGGTAAGGCAACTGAAGTCTGATGGGTTTAGCATCTGTGAAACCCTGATTTTACTGTTAGCATTTGCTTAGTTCCAGAAGAAAATGTTACCTGTTCTTAGGACCTTATACTTTGAGTGGAAAAAACAAAACAACTAAATATAAACAGACAACGTTCATTCTTATTTTGATTGCTTTTCATATTTGGGTGTATTTCACACTCTGCCTCCTAATGCAGCTCTAGCACTCCTGCATTCCTCTGAATTCATTGTCTTGGTAAGGCTCTGCCTGATGGTGTTAAGCATTTAGGGAGAAATGCTGAGTGCAGGTTAACAGCTGAATCACAGCAACTTCACAAATTACTGTTGATTTGCTGACAAGTTTTAACTGTGTCCCTGTCATTCTGCCATATATGCAACAGAAAGTATGCTACCCTCTCACCTCTTCCAACCTTAGAAGATTTATTTTTTTTTACAAGCTTTAATACTGATACACAAAAAGCAGCAAGGAAAGAGGTGCAGAGGCAGGACAAGGAAAAAGCAACAAATGAGGCATTAAAGTTATGAAAGTGGAAGTAAGAAGGGGTATAAAAGGTAAAAGTATAATTTTCTAAGCTACATCAGCACTCCTTTCTCCCTATTAAAAGAGTTTTACTAACCTAGGTCCAAGTAGCCAGATGTTCAAGGTCAGGATCTAGGCTGGAGATGCAAAACACACTGGCACAGAGCAAAAATGTGAAGAGTGTTTTCTATTAGGAGTGACAGAAAGTCAGTGATGTACTGGAAAAGAAGGCTAATATGGTAAAATGGCAGTCAACTTTTCTGACAGTCTAGAAGTGGAAAACATGAGCTTTAAATTGGGTAAGAGCAATTAGGACAAGAGAAATGTATGACATGACATGTCCATTTATTCTCTTATCCTAGTAGGTGTATTTTACTTCCAGTTCCTCCAGGCTAATTACTCTTTCCTTTTTGGCAACATGTTAATAGTTAAAGACAGTTATCAGATCCCTCTTAGTTATTACTTTAGCAAACTTTGCATATTTAACACAGTGATTCTTAGTCAATTGGACCCTTTAGCCCTTTAATTTGAGCTATTCTTAGCTGATCTCTCTCCAACATGTCAAACACTTTCTGGAATTACACAGCTTTCCATCAATATTCTCTCTAAAGTAAAAATATTTCCTAGAGATCATTGTGAAATGTTTCTTGTACACCTATAACCAAACAAACCATCACACTTCCACAGTAACATTAATATACATTCTGTGCAGTCCTTTATCAGGACAGGGCTCACTGAAAAAAAAAAAAGAGGATCTTCATCAGACACTTAAACTGCTACCACAGCAACTGGAGAACAACATCCTGGGGCATCTCAATGCCATTAGATGCCCACGTTTAGGTTAAATAATCCCACTCTATGTGTCTTTTTAGAGATGGAGAAATGCACTGCGGTATGATGTAGTCCTATAGTAGGAAGCTCTGGATATATACACAAAACTCATGACATACTAATCTCCTGCTTAAATGCTTAATCCTATTTAAATCACAAAGATGTCAAGCATCTAAAACTCTCAAAAAATCTAACCTGTCCTCATCTGTCTTGCTGGTTACAGGGATTCCTGAGACACAATAATTGCTCCCTTTTTAAAGGCAACTTATAAAGGAAAGCATTTTAATGAACTGGTTTACTGCGCTGACCATTAAATAAATGTTGTGGTACTAGTGTTGATTAAGAAGTCTCAGCAACCATCCTTACACAGAAGCTGGCAAGATAGTGATTCATACTGAACAGTAAATGCCAAGCTCAGCTTGGGAGTATTGTAATTTATTTCAGTAGAATAAAGGTCTGATCAAAGGTTTTTGAAAATGTCCATAACAGAGCATGTTACTGATGTAAAAGCAAAAAAACCCAAAAAACAAAAGAAAAAACCCATGAGCCATCAGAGCTCAATAAATACAAGCAAGCATCAAAGTGGGTATCAAAATAGAATAGAAACTGATTGCAGCAATTGTCATCTTAAAAGCAACAATTCAAAGCAGCCCTGCAAGGAAGGACATTCCCCAGCTACAACTTGTTGCCTTGCCAATTTTTTCCACTGGACTCCCAGTGTCCTTCTCCATAACAAGGCAATTCCTGATGACAAATTTGCAGAAACAAAGTTGTAAATGTCTGGAAAGTAGTACACAATACAGAGACAGCATGATAATGTTCTTGACTTTATACAAATAAATGTCTACAACCAGATGACAAAGGCAGTGAAGTTCGGTTTTATTTGCAGACACATGTGCTAAGCAAAAATGCCAAGTAATGAATGTTACCAGTCCTTATAGAAGATCCTATGCCTCGAAGCTATTAACCATATAGAGTTCCCTATCTACACCATTTAAGAAGCCTATTTCAGCTAAAAAGGGTTGACAGATCCAATTAAAAACAAAGGGAAACCTGACAAACAAATTCCTTGTTATGTATGCTGGTAAATCCAAACAACGCTAAAAGTCCATCATTCTGAAAAAGTATTTCCCTTTATGCTTTAGACATAATGCACACCTAAGTCATTAAAATAGTTATAACCTGAATAATTTCTAGTGATTCAGTAGGATGCTGATGATCAGGATTCCTGGGTTACTTCTCAAACTCTGTCACAAAACACGATTGGCACTTTACTCCTTTGTCTTGCTATCACAGTTGGTAAAGCTGAGATCTTACTTACAAGCTGACAAAGTTCATGTTATGATGTTTACAATATGCTTTGAAATAATCAAACAAAAAGTGTTATATGAGTACAAAAATGTCATTATTATTCAACTAGTTATGTCGTTGGCATCCAAGCAAAATGAAGCAGGCAATTTATATCTTGCAAGCAATCTTTTAAATAGGTTTCCTTGTTTATGCCACTTGAATTCAACATCAATGGAGCAGGATAAAATAGAGCACTTAGCTCATTCCTGCGGCCCCAATTTATTTTCATCTTGCTGGTTTTTGTGTTCATATCAACGTTTAACAAGAATTAAGCACATGGATTTTTCCAGCTGACTGACACTCTATATAATGGAAAACATTCATAAAGAAAACACACTTCTCTCCACAAATCTGAAACTATTTTAAAAGTCTGAAATGTATTTTTCATAACTTTTCTAGTTATGGGAAAGATCACTTGTTACTCTTTCTTAAGCTACTTCTGCAGGCAATTTGGTGATTTTTCTTATTTCTTTCAAGATTGCTTCCTTTCCAACTTAAGCACTTTGCCCACTATAACATGAAGATTCTCAGCTTCCAGTGACAGATAAAGATAACAGATGTACTGATTTTGGAACAATTCAACATTCCTTTTCACACAGTAATTCAGCAGTAAGATTTTTCCTAATGTTTTCTTGATACATATCAACCTGTGTGAATTCAGAGTATTTAATTTAATGCTTTAGGACTCAAAATAAATGTATATCTCTACTATCTAAATATGCAAAGTTTAAAACTTACTACCCCAAACTCTAGCTAATGCCATCATTCTTTACAAGCTCCAAAGTACAACTGTACTTTGGTTCAGCCAAAGAGTGGAAGTCAGAAATACTAGATTTTATAGATTATACAAATTCTCATTCACTGTGAGAATGCACGATTTGTAATGCAGAAAGCGAGTCTGGAGCAACCAGTACTGTTTTAGAGAAGCTGAAATAAAATGCCTCAGAAGGAGAAAGGAGTAAATGAAAAGAAAGTTTCCTTTTAAATATGCAGATCACACAAATCGGCTTTTACTACATATTGCATAGATTCTAGGTGGGTAAATAATTGAAGTAAGGATGCACTGCATTGTGTAATTTAGCAACTCTGCTGGAAGTCATAAAGTATCTAGGTACAAAACAGCCAGTACTTAATAAGTTTCCTTTTTAATTCTGATTGGGAAGCAAAATATGATACCAGTGTAGCTAGTACTGAAGCAGCTTAAAATGGACATTAGGCTATAAAATACAATTAGGCACACACCCCAACAGAGGTCCCTGTTAAGCTAGAAAAAAAGCACCTAGGGGGTATATAAAAAAAAAACAACAAACCAAAACAAAACAAAACAAAACAAAAAAAAAAAAAAACCAAAACAGAACAAGCCAACTTTTTTTTTTCCCCTCAGTTTTGATTTAAAGCTCAGTTACGATAAATCTTTCATATAATTTACTAAACTATAGACTAGGATCTAAGTTAAACTCTGATGCTTCACAGTGTTTTGGGAAAGCACATACTGCTTTAGAAATAGATCACTTCAATTTCATGGTAATTAAGGATATGTGCCCTTTTGAACATGTAGTGTACAAACACAGTCAGTCTAAAAGACCAGCCTTCAAATTCTCAATACCTGACTTATATGCAATATTTATCACACTGCTACATGATGAAAGGAGATAAACTTTCTAATGCAAATAAAGTGAAAATGGTTTTTTTTTTCCAATTTGAGGGCTATAAAACATTTATTAAAGATAAAAGCAGGTTATTCGGCTATATTGGACTCTCCAAGATGCAGTATGTACAACTGAATGAAACAGAAATTTCAGTGATAGGAAATCATCCTCTTTCTCTCTTTATAGTATAATAACCTTTTAAATCATGTTTGACATTTGTAAGTTGAGTGAGCTGGCAGCTCTGTTAAACCTATGTGGTAATATATGTAGTAAACCCTTTCTGGAGCAGTAATCTCATTGCTTTGTCTAATGGCTCTCACTTCATGTGGCCTACTTGGCCCCAAGAGACTTATTTGACTTTGCCTTTCCTGAGCCACTGGTTGCTAATGTTCCTTATTACAAAGAAAGCAGGAAAGTGCCTGAAGGCAAGGGCTACTCTGCTAGTGGTACAACCACCAGCAACCTTCTGCTGAGGCCTTTTTTCCTCCCCTCCTTCCTAAAAAAAAAACCCATAAAATATGCACATGTGTTATAAGGCATTGCTTTGTGTCTCAAGAAAAAAAAAAATGGAAAGGAAAAGAAAAAAACCCATGATGACAGTGCTCTTTACACTGTTCCAATTGCTAATCTGACAAGCTCCATCTGGTAGGCAGACCTTTTATCTTCTCATCACCCTAAATCTCTGCAGGAAAGTGGACACTGGCAGCATATGTGCATTGTTCGTTCCTATGCTTAATGAGGTACACAATTCATAGGTCTAGCTGAAGAAACATTACTTAAATTTGGATAAGGAAGGAGTGTGAAGGTATAAAAGCAGGCACTGCATAGTTTTAACTCCCCACAATCATTCACCTGGACAAACACCGTATCATAAGCAAGACCAAACTGTATTATAAATCTTCATTTAATTCATACAGCTCTACCTGAACTAACAGATTAAAACAGATTTATCTAAATGTTTTCTTGGCAGTCACCCAGTTATCTACCTTCCATAGCTGACCATTTCATACATTCATTAATTCTGTGCCAGAAACTATGGAGACTATGGAATCTTTCAGTTCTAATATGCTGATTAAATTTTAACTTCAAGAATATTTCTCACTACAGTAACACTAATTGCATGACTTCTATTGTTCCATGAAACCTTCCCTATGTCCTTCCTCTGACATATGTTACAATCATTGCCACTTTTAGCCAGCCTATATTAAGAAAAATTAATATTCCCAATTGCAAAGACACACTTGCATGCACATTTGGGTGAACTCCAGCAAGGTCCCAAGCTCTGTGCAATCATCAGGTGAACTGCACTGGATCTTTCTTTAAAAATGAAAAAATCATATTCTAGATTAGTTCCTACAGATCTCACAGCAGGAAAGTCCTCCCAGAGCTCATAAACTGCTGCCTCTGCATTGTGCTTCATCAAGGGCTGTGGAAACATCCCCTCTTTGCAGTCAGACCAAAAGAAACAAGGGGGTTTATCTACTCAGTAAAGACAGAAGGAATAGGCTTCTTAGTACTATGCTTGTCATTTCCCTTTTTAATACTCCTACTCTAAATTTAGGTCTCTATTGCTCTTTTTTTTTTTTTCTTGCACTCTTATTTTCTCTGCTTATCCTTTATTTAACCTCTATCTTCTACACTGCAGTCTCTTTTATCGCTCTGCTTAGTCTCTCCTGCTGCTGCTGCCTCCTGTGCAAAGGGTATTCTTGAATTCTCTACACCACTGTAGATTCCCATCCATTTAATTATTTTAAATCTTCTCTCTGCTGTCACTTGTGTTGATTTCCCCCCAAATCCTCAGTAGTTTTCTAGTTCTTACACTTCATTCCCTTTGCAGATAGTTCTGTGTAATTCCCAAAATATCTGAAGTCGATAATTTTTCATACAAAGCACCTAATATCAGCTTCCCAGAAAAAAAAAAAAAAAAAAAGAGTTGGATGGTGATGCCACTCTCAGGGTAGGGAAACAACTAGTAAGTAACAGCCATTATTCAGATTCATTTCCCCCAGAAATTACAGAGAATGTGGAAAGATCATCCAAAAGCATAAAGGTTTTTTTTCTCAAAGTGCCTCAACACTCATGAGAAGACCACAATTCTGGTAAGACAGATAGCACGTTACAAACACATAATGCAAGGCACATCTTATGTGGCTTGTTTTTGTTTTGTTTTTTCTAGAAGTTTTAATGTTTTAAGCTATTTTGATATTAAATTTCCAAATTTTACAGGAGGAAGGTGCTGAAGCTTCTGCTGCCAGAGACCTGGCGAACATACTGCCATTCCCCTCTACCTCCTAACATCAGCCCACCAAGTCAAGACTCCAAAAGCACAGATTGCCCCAGTTTGAGCCTGGAGATGGAAATTTATTTAAGCTCTCTGCTACTAACTGTGAGCCTCACCCTCAAGGGTTCCAGGATCCTAGGGTTTTTTAGCCATAGAAACTGCTGATTGGTTGCTAAGCAAGCTAGTAGTGCAGCATCACATACATCAGGGCCATGGATACAGGGATTCAAGTTCCCCAGCAGCCCCCAGGCAAAATGGCAAAAATCTAGGCCAGAATCTCACTTGTGCAGCAGTGAAAGGTTCTCGAAATCAAAGTATTTCTGCATGTCCTGAAGAAAAAAAAGTCCTTGAGACAAAGATTTAATTTAACAGCACGTTTCTTCTAGTCTAAAGAGAAGAAAAGAGTTTGCAACTTAGCTTGCTTAGCAGACCAAGCTATCTATAGCAACTATCCCATTGTATAGTTACTTGCAATCTGATCACTATAACTTTATAGATAGAAATGCAGCAAATTATCATGGGTATTAACAAGTTCAAGATTATTCCCTTTTCCCCTCTTACACATTTACTACTGTTCCTTCACAGAAACTCCTGTGAGGTTCACTCTTGCTTATACTGTGTGCAAGTAGATAGGATCACATATGTGTTCCAATGCATTTTGTACAAGTTCTGCTGCAGATAGCAGTTCCTCAGCTGATTATTCACAGAGACCATCAGGCCTGTGGCTATCACACAGTCGAACAAGGAAAACAACACAAGAGGAATGTTAATTAGTATAGCATAAGCACAGTCATAATGAACTCTAATTGCTTGTCAGTGGCAGTTGCCACAAGGCACAAGATCTACACCAGTTCTTGCACCTGTGGCTATGGCTACAGGTAGTGCCAAAGCTAAAGATGGGCCCCAATTAGACAGTGTTCATTAATATTATTAGTTCATTAAAAAAAAATCACATAGATTTGTATGTGTTATCTTTATGATATATGTTTCTGAACATTGCTTGAAAAAATCTTCACAATTCTCCTGATTGTGCTGCCATTTGAACCATCTCTCACAATTCAGAGAAACAATTTCATGCTTGATCAGTTTTTTAGTCACATATTTGATCTCAGTATTACAGGAAAAAAAAATCAGCAGGAAAAATAAACTAAAAGAGATTTTATGCACTAAAACACAACTGAACTCTAATAGTTTGTCACAAAATGTAGCCACCAAATGCCAAAACATTAACAATACCTTTAATCTCATTTTGATAAACTGTTGAAATGACAATACCTTACCCAAAACCTTAACAATCTTGCAAATAAGCCTTTGAAACAGATGCAAAGTAAGAAGATCACACATTATTTAAGCAGATGCCATTACATTTATGATATCACCCAGACTCTCTTCTAAACAGTGAATATAAATTAACGCTGATTAACACCACAGTCTGAGATGATCTCAGATGAAAGGATGAACAGAGACATCAAAGTACTTAGTTACCACATATGAACTACAGTCATCTTTTAGAATGACACTCCAAAGTACTGACAGGACAGTGAAATCTGGGAAGTCACTATCTGAAAGACTGCAAATCCTTCTTTCTCAAGAGGAAAATAACACCCTGCATCCACATTTTCTGCTTTCCAACCTCTCCAGTCATGTCTGCCTCACAAAGGGGTTTTGTTTAGAATCTCAAATTTCCTTTAACTGCATTGAGGCATGCTTTAATTTGTATGATTACTTCAGATACTAAGAATCAGGGGAAGACAGAAATGCTATCCTATTTAGAGATGGTTATCTCACCAAATTCTTCCTATTACATCAACTTAACATCTACTTTTGATAAGCACTGAATAATACAGACCAGTTTTTCATTGTTGGTATTCCTATTCTTTGTTATTGCAAGAAAAAACCAACCAAAATAGCATTGTTCAAATACGCATAACTGAAGACCTATAATAGTAAATATTTAGTCTCTTATGCTTAGAGTTCCACTTACGAAGGTCAAATGAAACCACATAGAAGGACACCGTGAAATAATACATTTTAAACTTTGGAGAACTCAAACTGACACAGCATGACTGTATTTCCATTTTTCTCATCTTCTTTGAACCTTTTTCTTTCATTTTTCTTTTTCTTCCTAAAGTGAGAAGGTGACCAGTCTGTAGACTAAATTGCCCTGCTATCTCCAGACACATCAATTTTTTTATGTCAGAATGTTCTTTACCAAAGTGGAGATCTAGACAAGCATGCCACTACCTGATTGCAAAAAAAGACAGGCTGGCTGATGCTCTTTTAATGTATCTCACACTAAGTATTAATAAAGATTAATAAAGTTTTTTTCATGTCTCTTCTCCAAGGTTTTCTGTTCCTTTGATTTCCATTTTTAAATGTTCCAAGCATCTGCATAGAAAACATTTCAAATTAAAATGACCAATTTTTTTTTGCCTAATTTCCTTTTAAATATTTTTGCTTTTTATAGGGGATTCAGATAATTTTCACTATTTTTCACATTCAGATATTTTTTTCACAATGTAGAAATAAGCTTGCTTCTACTTTCTTTTAACTGAAGATCAGATATTAATTCACTCTCCCTCTACAAGGAAAGGACTTTATGAAGCAATCAGCATCTAATCAAGCTGCAAAATTAGAAATTATTTTTTAAAAGAATGTGCATCTCACTTTTCTTATAACTCATCTGGAAGGCACTATAATGCAGTACTAAAATTTTTTTTTAATTAGCGGAGGTTTTATAATGGTTTTAGGAAATGAAGATGATGAAAGTGAAATTTACACTGGAAGTCCATCCAACTTAACAGCAAGTTTCTGATATAATCCATGCTTAACCATGGAAAAAGTTTTGATGAGTCAATCTATTCTAGAAGAAACAGAACATGTAACAATGTTGAAGTTCAGATGGGAAAATGTTACAGTTTTTCCTCTGATATCCTGATATCTGATATTTAGTTCTGAACATTTCCCCACCTCATATAAATAGTAATACTTATGTTATCGAAATGACTGGACTTCAGGTGTCAACTATAAATCTGCAATAATGTTACTTCAGGTTAAGACTTCTGTTTCTTGAACCTTCTGATGAGTAAGACTGTACTAATCATAAAAATTACTTATAGTGGCACAGAAAATAAGGTGTTTATAAAATTATCACAGTATAATATTGTGTTAGCTACACTTGTACAGCACCCTGTGGCACTGCTCAGTCTAGCCAAGAGGACTAATTCTGCACCTCCCTGAGCCCCAAACCCACAGAGGCAAACCCACTAACACTCCACTCCTGCCCTGTTAGTAGACATGCATGAAACATAAGGGGTTTCATCCTCTTATGACACAAAGATAGTTTCATACTGCAGTCACTGCTTATGAAAACATCATCCCTGAACCCCAATCCTAGAGACAAGGATATGCTTTTAAAAGTATGAGGGATGCAAGAAAAAAAGAGCAGTGACGTTTTGTAAATTGTCAGCTTTGACTGTCAATGACTTAGAAAGTGGTTTATTTTTAAAACAAACATTCTCAAAAAATCTTTGATGGCATATTCATCAATCCATCTGCTTCACTGGAAATTCTTTGAAGTGCAGGTGGCTTGTAATGTCATGTTATAGCAATTAATGAAGTTTTTTAATTTCTCTTGCTCTTTCATGCTCTGTTGAATGGTGAGAAAGGGTTATCATCCTTAATTTTCTATCCAAACAGTGTACACAATTAGATATTTTCATACATTTTTGTGTTTCTTTCAATAAATGCATGCATTACATGTTCTAATACAGAGCTACTGAATGCAATTCAACAACATCTTAGAACAATCAGGATGACATTTCATAAAAACAAAAAATAAAAAAGGGAAGAAAAGATTAAAATATAGATGCTGTTGGTCTCCAAAAATAAAAACGGAATAAATTAATAAGAAAAAAACCCCATGACCCTAACTATATAATGGATAAACTACAAAACTCAGCAACTTTCTGCAATAAGCCTTATGTTTCACACTGTTCTGTGATAACCTCGCTATTGGATATGTGTTTGACTACTCTCTCCCAGCTGGAATTGACCTGCCTAGCTCATTTTTTTGCAGGCTTTATCCAACTAATAAGGATGCTCCAATAGCTCAAATGACAGATATTTCTTGAACAGCAGGTTCAGAGCTCTGTCTGATATAGTGATGGTCCCAGAAGATGGCATCCCAAAAACTGAAATGTTGACAGCTATGCATCTATTGCATAATTCTAGACATTCATTCTTAGAGTATTTGATCAGCAGGTTTGCTTTTAAAAAATATATGATGGAGCATCTTATCACAATCAAAAGTAAATTTTTTAACTCAAAGGAGACACCAAGAATAACTTAAAGGTTTTATAAGTTTTTTTAAAGCCTGCATTTATGCTCTGTGCAGATTTAAGACAATTCAATGAGTAGTCCTACAATGAAACTATTGTTTTTGATTTGGTGGTGGGGAGGGAAAGGGTGAAGGGGATAAAAAGAATAGCATCCTGCATTCTTCCCACTGTCAATTCCACAGCAACTACTCTTTCAAAATAACTGGAAATCCCTGGGTGGTCTGGTGGACACAGCAAGCAAATGTGAACATGCTCTTTAGTATGACAGCTATGCAAACCAAATTCTAGACAGATGGATTTTAAGTCTCTAAATTACAAAGAATAAACCTACTGTTCATGGCTGCCCCATAATGCCAGTACATTTCAAGTTTTAACATTTTCTTTCACTACGTTAGTCTTTGTTTTCATTTTATGGCAGAACCTGTTAAACCATTTACATTTGCCCAGGTATATTAGAAGTTTATTTTTTAGTTATGTGAGCCTGGATATTTTATTTTTTTTCCCCAGTTAACTATGGGGATAAAACTGCTATGCCTTCAGGCAAATCTGTGGTGTGACACTGAAAGACTATCAGTTCTCCAGCGATGTCTGTTGCTTCAGTGGCTCCACATTATGGATTAAACCAGAACCCAGACAAACTAGTATCTGCAGTTTACTCACAGAGTCCTTGCTACCTTCAAGCCCTTGCCAGGAAACTGTGCTGTCTAGATGGAGACTGGGGTTACTGCATTCCCACCAGCTGCAGCAAGCTTCAGGACTCCTGCCCTCCTGGAGACCATGCCACCAATCACACTCCATGACCTTTACTTTTCCTGGACTCTCAGTCCTCTGGTTCATGCAATCTCTTACTGTGCTGTGTTGAAGTACAATGAAGACACTAGCAATGACTCATACTGCTGTCACCAAATTTAAGGATCTTTTGTGGAAGACAGAAGTCAAAACCTGAACATGTGTAGCAACACAACTCCTCTGTAGCACGATCAGACGCAGTTAGGAATCCACAGGAAACAGGAAAGCAGACAAAGCCCTCAAGGAGTCCCTAATATTCTTGCCTTAGATAATATGTGACTACTGCCTAAGGGAACTTAGGGAGGTCTCAGTGGCCAGTAGCACATCACATGGGCCTAAAGCCATTTGCCAAAGATGATCACAGACATCTCTTTGCAAAACGAATCTCTTTGCTCAAGGGTAGAAGGCAAGTAAAATCCACCTACATCACCAAAGATTCAAAGAAGGACATTAATGCAAAGAGAAAATGGAAGGAAGACAGTGAAGACAACAAAGAAGATTCTAAACCAGGGTGTACAGGGGAATACTTCCACGCAATGCACTGATACTGAAGCACAAATGGAATTTCATTAAATTTATAGATGTTTAAGGAGGTATTAGGCAGTTGTTTGAATACATACTTTTAATATTCTATAGTCCTTTCCTGGAACACAACATTCACCTTTTCCAGACTCAAAGTCTACAACTGAACAGTGAGAAAGTGGCAAAGACAGTGGAATTTTTCAATTTTGAAAATTGTATTTTTATCCAAATTGAAAATTTAATTTATGTAACAATGCAAGTATTAATCTCTTGCATGGTCATAGCAATCTTTCTCATGCTTGTAGAATTTGATTTACAACTTAGGCAAGAATCAAATACCAGTTTTGTCAGTACCAGAGTGTTTGAGCTATTGGATTAAAAATGAGTCAAGTAATTTAATCATAGTGCATCTTGATTCACAAGCAATGTTGGCATACATGCTATAGTTCAACTAGAGAGCAGAGAGAAGTGCTACCATCTGCTGTATGTATATGGCTTATAAGAATATGGGGTATTGAATATTAAGTCTGGTAACACATAGTGATTGTGCATATTGGTTATCTGTTTTATAAATTTACACTTAATCATGCCTATCCTGTTTAGACTCTTATTAAGAAGAGTAGCTGATAATGAAGAAAAAAATAAAATTAAAGCAAAGAAAGTAAGACCCAGTAAGCCACTGGTATGATAATCTCTCATGGGGAGAGCACAAGGGAGGACAAAGAATTGAAAACAAAACAGAAAGGAAGAATTGTACACATTTTCAGATTACTCATAACACTGCTAACAATAATAAACTATTTTCTTCTCACATGCAATGAATCCTTTGCACACTCATTTGATTGATTCCACTATTTTTGTCCATATATTTTTCCAAATATTTCCTGGTTTCATCTTGCAGGAGATTGCATATTTGCGTATTATTTAAACAAACCTAAACCAAAACAAAAGAATATACTGTGTATTGTGTGCTCAATAAATGAAAAGCTTACGTATGTTTAGCATGTAGCAGTTGGTGGATATATGGCTTCCTGATTTGGCATTATCTCCTTTCCCAAACCAATATTATTGTATATTAAACTTCCTATTTATTTGGTTTGTTTTACAGTTCAGAAATTAAAAAATAAAAAAAAAATTCTACAGAAATTTTTTTTTCTTTTTAATTTCCTTCAGTTATACTTGACATACTTCTGATATACTTACTGCTGATTGGTACTGCTGCAAAAAGTTCTGCTAGAACACATTAGGACACAGAAACCACTTCTGTTAACCCATCACACAACTCAACAGACACCACTTCTGGGTATTTCCATCAAAGCCCAAAGCAAATCAGTGTTTCTCTGAAGCCTCTTGGTAGCTCTCTAAGTAATCCCAAAGGATCTAACTTCATTTTTATGAGACTATTTTTGGTTTTGTTGTTGTTGTTCATCCAATTTTATCTCCTTTTTTCAGCTGCAGGGATTTATTGTGTGTTTTAGCTTATGCAACTATTCATGGGGTTTTTTTTACTGAGCAATTGGAAATTATGACACACTATGAGAAGCAAGTATGCATAAAAATTAGCATGTGAAACAAACACAAAAGATATGGAAAATTATTACAATTTATTTTTTCAACATTTTGATCAACAAAAGGGGGTTAATTTTTTTAACAAATATTTAAAAACATTTAATGACTGTAAAATTTCAGAATAATATTTACTCTATGTTAAAGCTTAAAACAAGAAAAGGAAGTAAATATAATTTCTTCAAAAATTACGACAAAAAAAGTTTCCAAGATTATTTTTTTTTTGGTTGAATTTCCATACCTCAGAAATTCATCCAAATACAAGTAAGATCTGTAGTTTGATCTTTGAGTTTTATACATACTACCTAGACAATCCAACATGAGAACAGAATTTACTAAACCTGGGTGGAACTAACTGCTTTGTTTGGTACCACCTAGCTTCTTCCTAGAAGAGCACACTCCATCACAAAGGCATAGAAACATTATGAGAAGCAAGACAAAGTAGGTATTGCACTGTATTTAATTTTCTTTCCCAAATAAATCTATTTACTTCCAGGACTGAGCTTTATTCAACTAGGTCCTTCACCCTAACACTTCACCTTCTCAGAGGCTGTGAGACATGCTGCCAAATTCAGCCTCAACATACCCATGGGCTCTCTAATTCCCCAGCTTCCTATCAGGAACTTTCATACCCAGCACTGGACTTAAGAACTCGACAAAAAAAAGCTGGTGAATATCACTTGACAACAGTAAAACACCATTTTTTTCAGACTGTTGCATATTCCTATGTGTCTGAGGAGGGACCACTGATGGCTATTCACAAAAATGAAAGCTCTCTATTGAAATCTTGCAACTTAACCAGGTAAGAAGACTTGCCAGTTATTCCTTACTACATTTTAAGGAAATTTAAAATCTATTCTTAATCTATGGACTTGACAACTTCTTTTCAAGCACAAAATTCAATCAGTTAAATCAATAGGTGAGCAAAACATTTATGTAGCCTTACTAAGTTTACATTATTGATGAAATGGCTGTATAGCTGAAGTTCAACAGTTTGCATCGTTTGCCTAGTTTACCATGAAAATGTTTTTGTCTCTTCATTATGAACACTTTCTAATATGTGTATGCTAAAGTGTGGAAAAATACAGACAGATGCTTTGAAAGTAATTACTCCAAAATAAAATACTAATGGAAAAATAAGAAAAATATTTTGAGGGAAAAAACATTAAAGTCTAGCTTCTCAAGAAACCCAAGACACACATTTATTCCATATGAAATTGCACTTTTGCCATCTTCACTGCAAGAGCTATTATCACACTGGTAGTCATAAAACAGAAGAGACAATTTACTTGGAAAGAAGGAAAAGATTTTACAGTTATATGCACTGTAAAATTGTCTCACATTAAGGCATAATGTGTTTCCCATTAAAAATTTGCCATTTACCAAGTGTTACGACATAATTGATATTCATGATACCCTGATATTTCTCTTTTTTTAGGATAGCAGACGATATATTTGATGTAATTGGGCTGCATTGTAACTGAAAAGCAACCACTATAAGCTGCTTTATTTAGAACAAGGAACTACTTGCAACTTTCAGAGAAGAAATGATAAACTGGGTACATGGCATTGTGAACCTGCTATTAAACAGGATACTCAGCAATAGAAAGTTGTCATTTGAAAGGGTGTCTTAAAGGAATATGCAGGATTACAATGCCACAATAGGTATGTACTTTGATTTTAAATTCACGTGACTGATGAAAAAATTCAGAATCAATGCTCCTCTCAAATGCCCTCCTGCTTTCCCTAATGCTACTTTTCCACTCCTTTCCAGGAAGCCTGCTTTAATTTAGCTCCTTTGATCCAGACCTGCAATGGGATCTTCATGAGCCTCTTGAATGGACGGATGCAGTGATGGTTAGTGAATCAATTGTTGTTTTCTTATTCTGCTTTCTCAGCTGAACCTCTGCTGAGTAGCTGCTTTTCACCATCTTTTTCCTCTGTCAAGCTGTTTTAGACTCCTTCTGAGATGCTAAAGTGTATCTCATTTCCACTAGTTCAGTACAATTTCAGACATAGTGCCATTGTTCTCTTTGTTCACCATGGACTAATTAGATGGCTGAGTTAAAGGAATAAATGACTCCTAGGAATGAACCATTTATATAATTTACACTTTTACTTCCTTATGAAGCACAGAGTCATATTTATATCTCATGTCAGTCAGGTACTTACAACATCAGTTGAGCACAAGACTGAGGGAGAGCCTCCTGAGCTATAAATGAGACATAAGAATAATCTGCTTAGTTTGGAGGGACAATTTGGCAGGGTCAGTTTTCTTGCTGGATACTCTTTGCACAGGTTTTGTGGTTGATTGTTGGGGTTTTTTTTGTGGGGGGGGGGAGGGGGG